>JABUQX010058277.1:0-45000 GCA_015478945.1 Trachelipus rathkii | reverse complement strand
CCTGATATTCATGCATGCTAGTGTAATTTAATTCTCGTTGCTCGTTTGCCCGTCGCAGGTATCGCGACGCTCTCAACTTTCTCGCTTGTAGAAGAGGAGAGAGGAAAACAGGTTTGATATTTTTTTGTATCAGACGTCGTTGGTGAGTGTTGAATCCTTTTCGTTTTACTTTTAAGATGTCGAGGTGATAACTCTGTAAAGTTGCGGACTATTTCCTTTGTATCTGAAGCCCCTTTCTTTTTGTATTACATGAACCCCCCCCCCTCCAGAACGAAACTATGTATCGTGCTCTGTCGGGCGTTTAGCTAAGTTAATTTTAAGGAAGTGAATGGTTGTGTATGTGTGAAAGAGGTCCCATCAAACTCTGTGATCACAACAAAGGAATGGGATCTAACCCCACACCTTAATTTAAAATCATACAACATTCCAATTGCTGTCTATTCAGTAGAACTATCGTAGATTACTAACCATCTTGAAGTTGCAAACACCTAGCCATTAACAATCTTATTTCGACTTCTTTAACCACCTTTTTTTTCCAATCTGTGCACGACTCTCAACCTTCCTTATATCTGTGACAAGGGACTCTGTACACGGCAGGTCTACGAAGTATATGATTGCGACTTCGTAGGGCATGGTGGAACCTTTCATGACCCTTCTGGTCATCTGTTATAACTCTTCTTCTCGCGTTTGAGTGATAATTGGTGCAATAGATCGGTATCTTACTGAATCTCAACATCTCTCCCTGCATATATATCCACACTCATATGATATATTTTTATGACACAAATACTATACCTAAAATTGGCCAGAGAATTCCACCTTTAATCCCTTTATTCGAATGATAGTATTATCAGAGAATAATCAATGAAGGTGGGAACTTTGGGAAAATGTATTGACAAATTATAGAGTATCACAAAACAACATATACAGTCCACTTACATCTCCTTTCATTAACTTCTTACTCTATCTAAATTGTCAAGACATTTAAATTGGTCCATTCGAACCGGATTTTAAACTATAAATTATCTTACATTGTCTGAAAGCTGCACAAAAACATTTCTTCAAAGTATTCTTTTCTTCTTTAAGCTTTGTTGAATTTGACCTTCCAGGGTGAACTAGGTTTCCCGAAACCCCCTCGTTCAATAAGTAGCCATTTCGCAAAGCTATTATTATTATTATTATTATTATTATTATTATTATTATTATTATTATTATTATTATTATTATTATTATTATTATTATTATTATTATTATTATTATAAATTAGTGTGTTTATTAAATATCGTGTAATAGCTGAGGGTAAAGGCTGGTGCTTTCTGTACAATTTACGTTGTTTTAACCTTCTCTTTAGTTTCTTTTCTTTTATTATATATACTCTTTCCCAGCCACGAATATGCTTCATATTACAGAGTTATAAAAAATTGTATCCATGGGAAAAAACGCACCGAGCTTTTTAATAAACTTTCTAATAGCAAAATTCGTTTATTTCAGCGCTTTGTCTCTTTTTTTCCCTTATTTATATATATATTCTTAACAATACATCTTCTTATTGGAAAAAGAGTTGAAAGAGTTATTTTTTTTATTATATTTGGAAGAAGCGCAGTGCTTTCTGTGCGAATTTCGTTGTTTTCTCTTTAGTTTCTTTTTCCCTTATTTATATATATATATTCCTCTGCAATATTGCAACATCTTCATATTGGGAAAGGATTAGAAGAGGGTGCTATTTTTAACATATTTGGAAGAAGCGCAGTGCTCTCTGTGCGAATTTCGTTGTTTTAGCTATCTCTTTAGTTTCTTTTTCCCTTATTTATATATATATATTCCTCTGCAATATTGCAACATCTTCATATTGGGAAAGGATTAGAAGAGGGTGCTATTTTTTAACATATTTGGAAGAAGCGCAGTGCTTTCTGTGCGAATTTCGTTGTTTTAGCCTTCTCTTTAGTTTCTTTTTCCCTTATTTATATATATATTCCTCTGCAATATTGCAACATCTTCATATTGGGAAAGGATTAGAAGAGGGTGCTATTTTTTAACATATTTGGAAGCGCAGTGCTTTCTGTGCGAATTTCGTTGTTTTAGCCTTCTCTTTAGTTTCTTTTTCCCTTATTTATATATATATATATATATTCCTCTGCAATATTGCAACATCTTCATATTGGGAAAGGATTAGAAGAGGGTGCTATTTTTAACATATTTGGAAGGAGCGCAGTGCTTTCTGTGCGAATTTCGTTGTTTTAGCCTTCTCTTTGGTTTTTTTTCCCTTTTTATATATATATGTTCTTTTTCAATGTGCAACATCTTTATATTGGAAAGTTGAAGGAGGGTTCTTTATTTTTATTTATATTTGGAAGAAGCTATAACGCGTTTCTGTGCGAATTTCGTTGTTTTAGCCTTCTCTTTAGTCTCTTTCCCTTGTTATATATATATATATATTCCTCCTATAAACATTGCAACAGCATCTTCATATTGGGAAAGGATTAGAAGAGGGTGCTATTTTTTAACATATTTGGAAGGAGCGCAGTGCTTTCTGTGCGAATTTCGTTGTTTTAACCTTCTCTTTAGTTTTTTTTTTCCCTTATTTATATATATAGTTCCTCTGCAATATTGCAACATTTTCGTATTGGGAAAGGATTAGAAGAGGGTGCTATTTTTAACATATTTGGAAGAAGCGCAGTGCTTTCTGTGCGAATTTCGTTGTTTTAGCCTTCTCTTTAGTTTCTTTTTCCCTTATTTATATATATATATTCCTCTGCAATATTGCAACATCTTCATATTGGGAAAGGATTAGAAGAGGGTGCTATTTTTTAACATATTTGGAAAAAGCGCAGTGCTTTCTGTGCGAATTTCGTTGTTTTAGCCTTCTCTTTAGTTTCTTTTCCTTTAATTATATATATATATTCCTCTGCAATATTGCAACATCTTCATATTGGGAAAGGATTAGAAGAGGGTGCTATTTTTAACATATTTGGAAGAAGCGCAGTGCTTTCTGTGCGAATTTCGTTGTTTTAGCCTTCTCTTTAGTTTCTTTTTCCCTTATTTATATATATATATTCCTCTGCAATATTGCAACATCTTCATATTGGGAAAGGATTAGAAGAGGGTGCTATTTTTTAACATATTTGGAAGAAGCGCAGTGCTTTCTGTGCGAATTTAGTTGTTTTAGCCTTCTCTTTAGTTTCCTTTTCCCTTATTTATATATATAGTTCCTCTGCAATATTGCAACATCTTCATATTGGGAAAGGATTAGAAGAGGGTGCTATTTTTTAACATATTGGAAGAAGCGCAGTGCTTTCTGTGCGAATTTCGTTGTTTTAGCCTTCTCTTTAGTTTCCTTTTCCCTTATTTATATATATATATATTCTATATTATTGTATTATTATTATTATTATTATTATTATTATTATTATTATTATTGAGATTATTATTATTATTATTATTATTATTATTATTATTATTATTATTATTATTATTATTATTATTATTGAGATTATTATTATTATTATTATTATTATTATTATTATTATTATTATTAGTATTATTATTATTATTATTATTATTATTGAGATTGTTATTATTATTATTATTATTATTATTATTATTCTTACTATTATTATTATTATTATTATTGTATTATTATTGATTATTATTATTATTATTATTCTTACTATTATTATTATTATTATTATTATTATTATTATTATTATTATTATTATTATTATTATTATTATTATTATTATTATTGCTATATGTGTAGAATTTTTGTGATTCTTGTGGAACCTTGTGTTTGTTATCATTGTTTTGAGGTCACACACACAGTCTCACATACACACACAAATACCCACATAGGTTTAACATTTGAAATTTGTGTGTAGCATTTGTGAATTTTGTTTCTTTTGCTGTTGTGTGTAGCTTATTTGTCATTGTTGTTTCTAAAGACACATACACACACAGTACACACACACAAATACCCACATAGGTTTAACATTTGAAATTTGTGTGTAGCATTTGTGAATTTTGTTTCGTTTGCTGTTGTGTGTAGCTTATTTGTCATTGTTGTTTCTAAAGACACATACACACACAGTACACACACACAAATACCCACATAGGTTTAACATTTGAAATTTGTGTGTAGCATTTGTGAATTTTGTTTCTTTTGCTGTTGTGTGTAGCTTATTTGTCATTGTTGTTTCTAAAGACACATACACACACAGTACACACACACAAATACCCACATAGGTTTAACATTTGAAATTTGTGTGTAGCATTTGTGAATTTTGTTTCTTTTGCTGTTGTGTGTAGCTTATTTGTCATTGTTGTTTCTAAAGACACATACACACACAGTACACACACAAATACCCACATAGGTTTAACATTTGAAATTTGTGTGTAGCATTTGTGAATTTTGTTTCTTTTGCTGTTGTGTGTAGCTTATTTGTCATTGTTGTTTCTAAAGACACATACACACACAGTACACACACAAATACCCACATAGGTTTAACATTTGAAATTTGTGTGTAGCATTTGTGAATTTTGTTTCTTTTGCTGTTGGGTGTAGCTTAACACACACACACTCTTTTGTGTTTATTACTTTTGAATTTTTTTTTTTTTTTGAGTTTTTTTTTCTGATAATCATATAACAATTTATTAGTATTATTATTAGTATATTGATATTATTGATACTATCAGTGTTAAACTCAAACTTGAGTTCATTTTAGCCTAATTCTGATTTACCGGACTCTGCGCCGCACCAGATATTCCACATAAAACAGGAAAATGTGAGTTGTGACCCTTTTTTTTTTTTTTTCGTTTGTTTTTATATATTTTTTGTCTTGTATGAGCCTAGTCATAAGTTAGTTAAGATTAGATACTAAGCTATAGTTAAGTTTCTCCGGTACCGTTCTAATGTGGCTCGCGACTCGCGTATTCAAATTTATCACGTTTATTAAAAATTAAATAGTTTTAGAAATTATATATATATATATATATATATATATATATATATATATATATATGACAGGGTATATGACACATCTTCTCTCTAGCTACCTTCCTTTACTCTCCTCCTCTTTGCCCACTCTTGTCTAGTTTTCTTTCAGATCGTTCCATTTCAGTTCTTGTTGATGGAGCAACCTTTTTCTCGTTTCTCCTTTCTTGTTAATTGTGGTGCTCCTCAGGGTTTTGTTCACTCTTAGGCTGCTGAGTCAACCATTCCTCCACTCATTTCAAATGTGCTCCCTCGTTTGTATCTAGGGTTGCCTTCGTCTACAATTTTCCGATTCAATTCTTGCGATGTGGTCAGGATTTCTCAGCGGGCTAGCCGCATTCTTGTGAAATTCAACTCGTTTAAAAAAATTCAACTTTTCATATCTCCCTCTCTAAAAACACCTTCCTATCCCCTTTGACGGCTCTAATCTCTCACCTGTAAACAACATAACTATTCTTAGACTGAACATAAGTGAATTGTCTTTGAGACCTCATCAATGAAAGCTGGAGCTCTGCTCTAGATTGCGTGTTTCTCCTGCTCAGTTACTCCAGTTATATAAGAGTCTTATTCTCCCTGTATGGAATACTGTTATCACATTTGGGGTGGATCGGTTCCACCCTCCTTTTGGATAGTGTCGAGGATAAGGCTAAGAGACTAATAAACTGTCCAATACTTTCTAATTCCCTTGACCCTCTTTCTCTGCGAGGTGATATTGGTGCCCAATCTCTTTTCTATAGGTATTACAACGGCAGGTGCTCGAGACAATTGACCTCTCACATTCCTCAACCACTGCGTCGCCCTCGTAAAACAAGAGGTGCCTTACTCTCACATGAATATTGTGTGAATGTTGGAGACTCAAGGTTTACTCGTTCTTTCCAGCCACATCTGTTTTGTTGAACTAATTACCTTCATCCATTTTTCCTTCAGTATTCAATCTTCCTCTCTTTAAGTCTCGCGTCTACGCCCACCTGAGGGAATTGCGTTAGACAAGGGACTGGGTGAATTTACTTTCCTTTTTGTTTTTTGTTTTGCCCCCTCCTTTGGAAAAGGGCCCTGCCCGTGAATGGTGGCATCGTATATATATATATATATATATATATATATATATATATATATATATATATATATATATATATATATAAATATACCATATATCTATATATATATATATATATATATATATATATATATATATATATATATTTATATATATATATATATATATATATATATATATATATATACTATATATTACTTATAATATTATATACATATATATATATATATATATATATATATATATATATATATATATATATATATATATATATATATATATATATATAATAATAATAATAATAATAAATTAATGATTATTAGTGGTTGCCGTCCTATGTTGACACGCTTAAATTTTTAAATTCTTAATTTACTCGAGATAGACTAAAGGTTGGTCTAAGATTAGACACTAAGCTATAGTTTTAAGTTTCTCCGCCACGCTTTTACTTGCATGCGCCCTCTATCGCTTCTATCCCTTACTTATTTGCAGGAAATAAATCACAGGAATTCTGATAAGTAGTACGATTAAACTCAGGTGCGCTTAAGGGTATTGGAGCATTCCGAGAGACCTTTCGCGCACAACCCCTTACTGACCGCGGCGCAGCGACGCCGTCGTCAGTGGTTCGTACTAAAAAGATTTTTTTTCTCTTTCCGCTTTCCTTTGATACGAGTGCGTACGCGCATACACAGTACTCATGGGGGGCGGACGCAGCGACACCAACGCAGAAGAGGGGAATCCTCCCGGGACACCCCCTCCGGCAGATTTGAATTTGACCCCGACCCAGGATAACCAACAAAATAGAGGCCAGCAACAAAATCAGAGAAACAAGCCCAAGCGAATAAGACTAGCCGAGCGACAGCGGGAAGCTCTCAGTCAGGGTGCCTCTGCGTACATGACGGAGATGAAAGAGCTAGTGGGAAGACCGGACTCTTCGGCCGGAGACATCTTAGCACTAGTGCAGACTTTAGAAACGACTCTTGTCCAGCTGGAGGAGGCGAATATCGTCATCCAGGATGCCTTGGATCGCGATGAATTCTTGAACGACCATGCGGAGACCAGGAAGCTGCACCTAGCCATCCGTAAAGCGATCAATTCCGGCAACGACTCGCTAGCCGCCAGAGAGAGGGTCAGTCACAGAACGAGTCGATCCCCTTCACCATCGAGAGCCTCTTGTTGTTCGGGGGGTCGGCGAGCTCCCACGCTTTTCAATGCCTACCTTCGGCGGGGACCCTCTGGAGTTCGCTAGCTATATAGAGTCATTTGAAGCCATGGTTAACGGACATAATTATGATCCCATCGAAAAACTCCACGCTTTACTCCAGAGCTTGCGTGGTGATGCGGGGATGCCAAACAGTTAATATCAGGGTTCGCAGTGAGGGGAGAAAACTATAGCATTGCGCTATCTCTTCTCAAGAACAACTATGGCGACAAGTCAAAGCTCATAGAGACCCTCATTGCCCGGTTAGGCGGGCTCCCTAGCCCTAAACATAGTTACGCCGACCTCTTCAAGTTCAAAGCTGACGTGACTTGTTTCACAGAGTCTCTGAAGAACCAAGAAGTAATTGGGGACTGTCGGGGTTGTTCCATTATCCTAGGGGCCCAGCTATCTTTCAAACTGCCAGCGGAAGTTAAGGACAGAATTCCTTTTGGGCCGACGCGCGTAAGAGCTGGACGATCCAATCAGTATTGGACCTGGTTGACCAGGCCCTCGGATTCTTGCAGGCCGCCAAACCTTTCACGAACAAACCAAAGACCAATCTAGACCCCCAAAGGAGGGAGGAAGCTTCGAGGGGTTACACGGATAAACGACCGAGCGGCAACAACAAACAGAGAATTTCCACAGTGTTGAGCACCACGGGAAATAAACCAGTACCTCCTAAGAATCAGCCTTCCACGAGACAGGACAGAAACCCTGCCAGATCGGACAAGCGAAGTTGTCGGTTCTGCAAGGAGGAGCACTTCCCGTCTGAATGTACTATGCTTACAACGCCAGAGATGAGACTAACAGTGGTTAGGAGTCGCGGCTGGTGTGAAAGATGCCCTAGTGGAAAATCATGCCACAGCAGGGACTGTCAGTATCGCTAGGGCCTGTTTCCGTTTGCAGGGCACCGGGACCCAGCACGTCGTAATTTGCTTGCGCTCAACCGATCTCTTCGAGCTGGCAGCCAGCCGCTAGCACATCCAACCAGACCCGCAGGCCCCCGGACAATCAGGGGGCCCCGCATCAAGCAATTATGCTGCTCTATGTTCTGGGGGTAAAGGTATGGCGCTCCCATTGGCCGATTTGATTGTATCCAGCGGGGCTAACACCCTTACTCTTAGAACGCTATACGATGCCGGATCGCAGAAGTCCTTGATTTCTAAATCAGTAGTACAGAAACTACAATGCATACCACATTCCCAGGTCGATATTGCCATCAATGGAATCAACCAGCAGGGCGTAGCAGCCCCTCATGATGTCGTCACTCTCCAGTCAAATATCAAGAAAGAAGGTGACGTCCCGGATCACCGGCTTCAACCACTCCACTAATCTGCAATCTCCCTCTATAATACCACCACTCGTATATCTATAGTATCGTGTCTATCCCTCTATCTTCTTTATCTGTATCCATCGTATTGTATCAGATATTCTAATCTCTTCTGTTATCGGTTGGACCACATAGTGAATATCGTGTGAGTCCCGTTTCGGCGTCGACCTTATGAAGACCAACGTGGGCAACATGATCTGGGGACCTTTACCGTTTTCTTCTGAGAACACAGCTTCCCAAGTTACAGTAGTGTCAGCTTTCAGAGCGGAAGTCCAGTTTACCGACGAACGGAGACCGGATCTTATTTGTCATCAGACGGAACAGCACTTTCCTCCCCTCCAGTTGGCAGGAAGTGTGACGAAGGCGTTCCGGGGTCTAGACCACTCGCCCCTCCGTCCTGAGGCAACCTCTCCAGCCGCTGAATCACATCCTATTTCTTCCCTCCAGTTGGAAGAAGGGCTACAGGATACGAGTGAGACAGCGGACACGGTGACTCGCACTACCTGCTGACTTGGGTTCATCCCCCTTCCAGAGGGTAGATGGGACCACCCCCGGGGCACCCGAGGATGTCGAATCTTCGTGACACCACCTCGAGCGCCCTCCGACCGCTGAAACTCCATCCTCCCCCCAGTTGGAAGATGGAATGTTGATGACGCCCGGGGATCCCAAGCGCTCATGCTCCCCTACGATCCTAGGCCCCCTCCCGACGGAGGAGGCGGGCACCCCTGCGCCAGATCTGGATCGACTTTGGTCACTGTCCCAAATTGGTACAGATTGGTATTATGCCAAACGAACAATTCACAGAGGCAGAAAAGACTACACTGGAGGCCTTCGAAGAGAACTTGACCTTCGAAAATGGTCGCTATGTAGTGTCGTTACCCTGGCGTGACAGGCACCCCTCTCTTCCCGACAACTACGCCTTGGCTAAGAGGCGTTTGTATAGCGTCCTTAAAAGGTTGAGAGGGGATGCTTCGTTGATGGAAAGTTACGCCGATGTTATCAAGGATCAACTAGAAAGGGGCTTCATTGAAGAAGTTACTCCTATTACTCCGATCCACCCCAAAGCCAAGCTGCACTATTTACCCCACCATGGGGTCCGGAAGTCCTCGTCCACCACAGCACTGAGACTAGTGTTTGATTGTTCTTCTAACAATCCTAGTCTTAATCAGTGCTTACACAGTGGACCTTCCCTCATCACTGATTTGACCAAGATCATTCTGAAAATTTGGTTGAGACGATACGCTACATCTTCGGACATCGAGAAGGCCTTCTTGGCGATACGTCTCAGGTTGGAAGATAGGGATTCCACGCGTTTTTTGTGGGTGAAAGATCCTTCTGACCCCAGAAGCCCTTTGGTCACCTATCGGTTCGCTTCAGTCTTATTTGGAGCCACTTGCAGTCCGTTCCTGCTAGCTGCCTGCATTCAACACCACGTCCGAAACTCAGACACCGACTACGAGGACGTGATTCTGAATCAAATATACGTGGACAATCTGTTCGGTACCTTCGACACCGAAGCAGGAGTGGAAGATTTCTTTCTTCAGTCCCGGTCCCTCTTCGAAAAGGCCGGCCTCAATTTACGAGAGTGGGTGTCTAATTGTCCAGAAGCGAACGTAAAGTTCCGAGAGAACGATGCGGCCGCCGAAGACACTACGATTAAGGTTCTGGGTATGGAATGGGATACGAACGAAGACACCATTTCGTACCCCCTCAAGGTTGTCGCCTCGGAAGCGACTACCAAGAGAGCTATTTTGCAGAACCTCGCTTCCATATTCGACCCACTGGGCATCTTGGCCCCGGTGGCTGTTCGAGGGAAGATCCTCCTGCAAAAATTATGGAAGGAGAAACTAAGTTGGGACAAACCTATTTCCAACGAACACCGCAAGGAGTGGGTTTCAATCGCCGACCATCTACAACGCTGTTTGCAATTAACGATACCAAGACAGCTGATTTTTGCTCGAAAGGTGGAACTTCATGCCTTCTCAGACGCATCGGGCGCGGCCTATGCCACTGCAGTGTACGCTGTATCAATGGGAGAGCACGTTCCCATCGCCAGTCTTCTTATGGCAAAGGTGAAAGTTGCACCCATGAAAGAACTCACGATCCCGCGTCTGGAACTAATGGGAGCTCTACTCTCCTCCCGAATCATTAAATTCGTTATCGACGCCTACAAGGATTTACTAGAGATAGTTAAGATCTACTGCTGGTGTGACAGCCAGGTGGCGTTGCGTTGGATATTCTCCTCCAAGCAGCTCCCCCTCTTCAACCAGAACAGAGTCGATGAAATCCGTAGAAACCTGCCGACAGCCGAGTGGCGGTACGTCCCCACAGAAGACAACCCCGCCGACGCGGCGTCTAGAGGTGTAAGCTATAAGTACGTATTCACGGACTTATGGAAGAAAGGCCCCCCTTGGCTTACGAACCCTCCAAATTGGCCCGTCTGGACCGAACACCCTTCCCTCTGTGAAGGGGCTACGGGGACGGACGAGGTCATAGTAGCCGCTTCCACCACCGCGGTACCGAAAGCGGCTCCCATCTTCGATTTAGAGCGTTACTCCTCTTTCAACAAGATCATACGGATCACCGCCCTGGTTCACAGGTTCATCGAGAACTTGAGGAAATCCAGGCAGAAGCTCCCTATGACCCGGTCCGTCTCTCGGCCCGAATTCTCCCATTTGATTTCCATAGAAGAGAGAAGTAACGCGGAACTCTACTGGATTCGGAGGCTACAGAGGGAACACTACCTACCCGAAGTTACGTGCCTCCGAGACTCCCTACCTTTAACGAACTTGGTGAAGCAACTGAGCTTAACGCTAGTAGATGGAGTCCTCAGATGCGACAGGAGATTGAGCAATGCGATGATACCTTTCGACGCAAAGTTTCCTATGCTGCTGCCATCAGACTCACATCTCACCCGACTCATCATATGGCAACTTCACCAAGCAAGCCATCACGTTGGTATTTCAGAGCTCGTGTCGATTGTCCGTCAGCGGTTCTATTTCGCTCGGATGAGGACAACGGTGAAGAAAGTGATACGCCCGTGTGGTCTTTGTAGACGTTTACAAGCTGCACACTTTCGTACGGCGCCACTAGCTGCCTTGCCTCGTTCCCGAGTGGTAGAAAGCAAACCGTTTACGGTAATCGGAGTGGACCTCACAGGCTATTTCAATGTCAGGGTTCCTAGGAACGACGTGACTAAGAGCTACGTGGTTTTGTTCACTTGCGCTGTGACTAGAGCGATACATTTAGAACTAGTCTTTGACAACAGCACCGAGTCATTTTTGAGAGCGTTACGTCGGTTTATCGAAGACGAGGACACCCTCCGTAATATACCTTGACAACGCCAACGTATTTCAAGCGGCATCCCAGCACTTAGGGACTTTAGGGGAGCTTACCCTCCCGTGAAGGACTTCCTGGCCCAGCATTCCATCCACGCGGAGATTCAATCCCGCTTAGAAGCAGTCATACGGCGCGATTTCTTCGAACGTTAATAGGGCCTGACAAAGACCATCTCGGAGACCCTCAAAACTTCTCTGTTAGTTTATGAAGAGTCAATACGGTCTTGCGGAGGGAATCTGTGGTCAACGCCGGACCCCTCACCTACGTGGGCGACGAGCTCCACTGCGAGGAGCCCTCACTCTTCCCACTTGTGGTGGCGGTACAAACTGAATTACCCTTCCAGTCCCTTGAAGAATTACTGAACCATGATGCCACCTTAAGGGACCCGGGTGAAGGTTATACAAGAGGTATATCAGTACCTACTTTCCCTCATACTAAGTTCAGTCTGCTTGAGCCAAAGACTATCGCTCAAGCCTGAAAACAATCTTGGAATGGTCTCCAAAAAAAACCCCCCCGCCCTGACGTTAAGGTCGGAGACGTAGTTTTAATTGAGGACGATGGTCCTCGTCTAAAGTGGAAACTGGGCATCATCAAAACCCTTTACACTTCTCCCGACGGGCATACCCGTTCGGTATTGCTCAGTACGAGTCGTGGTGAAATAACAAGGGCCGTTATCCACTTGTACCCTCTGGAGATACACTCCAACCTGTTCGATCCCTCGGATCCGCTCCCTCCAACCGAAGCTCCTCAAACATCGGCCGCTCCTCCGGAAAGGCCCCTACGACGAGCCCACGTGCTGGCTAAGCAGAGGATACGAGCGATTCTCGCCGACGACAAGTAGTATTCTCCAACCTACTATTCCCCTCGCCTCCGCCTGTTCGTTTTCTTCTTACTCATTTTTTTTCTCCCTTCTCTCTCCTCTCTCTTAATTGGACCTCCACCAGCTTTGACCTTCGTACCCGGGGCGATCACAGAAGAGACGCCGGGGGGGAGGTCCCGGAGGGGGAGTTTAATGTCGGTAGAAATTGAAGATTTCCACCAACCATGTAAAAAGATAAGTGAGAATATGGCGAATATCATTCCGACCTCTTCGGAACAACCATAACAATATTCGTCCGAACAACTACAATACTCCTAAAAACAATCACCACAATATTCTAAACCGACAATCACAATATCTGTTCGAACAATAACGACAATATCTTCGAAACAAGGAATAAAAATATTGTGGCTAAAGCCACATCCTTTGTTGTCGACAATTAAAGAAAGTCGTTGAAAATTGTCGGCGAGTGAAGGTCCTTTTTAACGAACTCTTGGTTCTCTGAAACGGATGCGGCAGGGAATTTGAGATTTGAACGTAACCAAAATTAATGAGTTCCGACAATTTAAAGGAGGAAGTCAAATTGGAAAGATTTTGTCGTTAAACCACCAGACAACAGGAATATTATACATTCCCAGGAACTACCTGTCTTTCAATTGGGTATCGTAAAGCAAACGAGAGCTGTAGTTGGCCGATCTATTGAACGGAAATGAACATTGAATGGGCAGAGGGTATTGAGCCACGCCCTCCACGGAAGATCAGATCCAGTCAGGGGGCAGAGGGATGCCCGAGGCGGGGCGTTGAACTTTGGAAAGAAAAATATTTCTTTTCATCAGCAGTCTCTAAAAATTTTGTAAGGAGGAAGATGTTACGTTTTCGTTCCACGGAATTAGGAAGTGTAACATTTTTTCGCTTAGTGATTTTTCTTACATGATAGTGTCTGAGAGATATACTCTTAAATACAAACTTAGTGACTATGAAACTCTTTGTTCATAAAAATTGTATATATTTTATTAAGCCACAGCGCAATAAGAGAATTTGCTAATATTTTCCATCTAGCATCGCGCTTAAACTTTAGTGTTAATATTTCTAGCTTGTTTTATTCGCTTCAAACTTAATGCCGTTGTAAATATAGTTATCGGTAGTTCCAAATTAACTTTAATTTGCCACGGCGGTAACTGTTAACGCAGAGACCGTCCCCCTTTTTTTTTTATTCCACTATCCGAGTGATGAACTGGGTTTATACTTCTTTAGCTTGTATATATTTGGTTCAAGATTAACGTAAGTTGTATTTGCTTTGGATTTTAATACGAAATGTTGATACAAATAAATGAATTTCAATCTACGGAGTTTATCTTGCGAATTTCAAACTGAACGGTAATGGGAACGTTCATGTCAACACCTTGTGATACATAGACGTTCTTACGTGTCGATGATGTCTCTACTCCTAGAGACAGGGCCAACAAGTTTGAGTTTTTCATTTGTATCGGAAGTCATTGGTAAGTGTTAAAATTCTTTTCGTTTTACTTTTAAGATGTTACTTCTACACGAAACAATCGAATCGACAATTGCGTTCGTCCTGAAGAAGTTTCTTATATAGTCAACTTAGTTGCGACGAGGTGATAACTTTGTGAAATTGCTAATTACATTCGTTGCATCTGACGTTTTTCTTATTACATGCACATCCCTTCCAGAACGTATACTCATGTATCGTGCTCTCTCGAGCGCATAGCTTAGGTTAATTTTACTGAAGTGTGAACAGTTGTGTATGCGTGAATGGGATCCCCTCGAATCTGTGCTCACAACAAGGAATGGGATCCAACACCACACCTTAATTTAAAATCACACAACATTCTAATTGCTGTCCATTCAGTAGAAACTGTCGTTGATTACTAATCCAATTTGATATTGTAAACATCTACGATATTAACACCTATTTTCACGCTTCTTTCAAACTTTGTTTCTGTCTGGCATGCACCTTTTACTATATTTCCCCCCTAAAAGGACTCCGGTCCCCCATACCGGGTTCGGCCAAGTATAGCATCCAACGGAAGCCGAGGCAAGGTGGTCTTCTGTCCCATTTTGGGACATCTTTCAACTTCAATCTCTAATAGAGCGTAGTGTTGCATGAGGGTTCTTACCTCATCGCTCAACATCTCTCCCTGCATATATATCTAAACTCATCCGTGATAATTTTATGACACAAATACTGTACTTAAATTGGCCAAAGTATCCCACCTTTAATCCTTCTATTCGAATGATAGAATTATCAAGAATAATAAATGAAGGTGGGAAATTTGGGAAAATGTATTGACAAATTATAGGGTAACACAAAACAACATATACAGTCCACTCACATCTCTTTCATTAACTCCTTACTCTATCTAATTTGACAAGACATATATATATATATATATATATATATATATATATATATATATATATATATATATAAAGATTGAAAGATAGAGAAAGGAGTTATATATATATATTGTTATATATATATATATATATATATATATATATATATACATATATATATAAGTTATATATATATATATATATATATTAAGGTTTATATATATATATATATATATATATATATATATATATATATATATATATATATATATATATATATATATATATATATATATATATATATATATATATATATATATATATATATATATATTTATATATAGCACTTATGTGCCGTAGATTTATATCGGTATTTTTTTAAATATTTTATATATATATATATATTTATATATATATATAGATATATATTTATACGATATATATATAAGAATATAGTTCTATATTTATATATATATATATATATATATATATATATATATATATATATATATATATATGGCATAATTATAGAACGTGATCAGTAGAAATTTATTGAGCCTTAGAAACATGAGTCGCTAGCGGTTGAGCTCATGGAGTCAGTACGACGCGACTAAAACGACTTTCTCTCTCTCTCTCTCTCTCTCTCTCTCTCTCTCTCTCTCTCTCTCTCTCTACGTGATCAGTAGAATTATCTCGAAAAGTATGATACTTACACAAAAACCAATTACATATTTGTTATCAGCGTATATAGCCTATTACCAGAATAAAAAATGAAAAAGACACATAGAAAAATGAACACATATTTAATCGCAGCAAAGTACAAAGTCAGCGTATGATTTAAACTAACGAACACTCGAATGCCTCATAGGTGGACGACGGGGGACTTCGTTCCTCCTCTGTCCCCCATCGGCTCGAGCCCCCTAAAAATTTAAGCTCAATGAAGCATATATTTCCGTAAGGGGGCTCTAGCCGATGGGGGACAGAGGGGTGACGACCTGAAGGCCGAGAGACTGACAACTGATATCTATGCCGTCTACTCTAGGGTGTTCTTTAGTTTTAAATAATAAAAAGACTTTACATATAATAAGCTTTATACGTTGATTCCAAATATGTAATTTGTTTTCAGTAAGTGTCGTACTTTTCGAAATTTTTTTTTTTTTGGGTTTTTTTAATTTAAAATTATTTCTTTTATTAACCCCAAAGGGGCGTAATTTACCAAGGGTGAGCATCCTCTCAAAGATTGGGCAGGATCGTTTTAGGCTGTCCTCTTAAAATGAGGGGGGGGGGGGAAAATAAATTTCTTAATGTCTTTAAAAAAAAATATTTTCCAAATTCCAAGAAAAATATATAAATTAAAATATAAAAATAAATCCCCCCCCCCCCCCCCCAAAAAAAAAAATAAAAAAAATTATAATTTATTATAAATAAAAATTTAAATTAATTGAAGTTAATTATATTTATTTTATTAAAATTAAAAAAAAACTGCTTCTTTTTTAAAATAATCGCCTCTTGCAAATCATATATAAATTTTTGTTTTGTTTTATTGTCGAAAACTACCATTTTTCTATTTAAAATTCGGGCATTATCTTGGGGACACTTAAAAAAAAAAAATATATATAATATATATAGTAATATATATTATATATCAAATATATATATATAAATATGCTAAAAAATTATACAAAAAATATATATATAGGTTAATATATATTTAATATTTGTTTTTTTGTGTGAAATGACTTTTTTATTTTATAGATTTTTTTTTAGCCTTTTGATTCGGTGGTGTGTCAAAATTGGCGCTCTATCAATGCATCCAAAGGCGAAAGTCGAAAAACAAACAGATTTGTTAACAAACAAAAAACCAAAAAAAGCAAAAAAAGGAAAATGGGAAGGAAGGAGAAAAAAAAAAAAAGGCGGGGAGATAGGCGGAGGGGGGGAAGGACTGACGGATCCTGTCTTCAGCTAAGGAGAAGGGGGGAGAGTGGAGGAAATGACGAGAGTAGGACCGGCAGAGGAGAAAAAAAGGGGGGGGGAAAGAAAAGTGTAGGAGGAAAGGGGGAGTATGGGGAAGGAGATGTGAAGGGGGGGAGGTAGAGAAAATATATAAAAAATGACATGAAACCTTATAGTTTTGCTACATGAAAGAAAAAAATAAGTAAAAGTAAAAAAATGCATATAGAAATAGGGTATGTTACTCTCGGTTACTGAGGAAAAACTAGTTCTGTTAGTAACGGAAGAGTAGAAGTAGTATTAACAGTTGTTAAGGTTAATCTGCATGTTATTATAATAATACCACATTCACAATCCTTTCTTCACACAACACAACATTTTTTTTCATTCAATTTCCTTTTTTTTCACAATTTTTTCTTTCACAACCTACACCTAACATACCCCTAAGATTTTTATTTTCTGTTTCTGGAAACAGTTGCTGTGCTGCACACCAGGTTAATTATTTTCAACAATTTTTTGTTTTGAAAACCATATATATTATTAATTTTTTATAATATATATACGGTTTATAGTAATATGATAATAAATATAATATAAAAATATACTATATATATATATAATATATATTATATATAATATATATTATATATAATTATATATAATATATATAATATAATATATATAATAATATTATATATATATATATATAATATATATATTTACCTCTGCAACAAGTTTTTTAACATAAAGAGTGTTTATAAAAGAAAAGAAAAAAAGCACGAAATGAAAAGTCTAACTTTTTCGAGATCTCGCATTCATTGATTCTTTTTCTTCTCTTTCCTTTTTAGCAGCCGTAATTTGCTTGCTATTCCACTTTCACCCCCAATTTTTGTGGGGTGATAGGGGAGGGAGAGGAAAGTATTGATTATATAATAATATATATATATATTAATATATATATATATATATAATATAATATATATATATATATATACCTAAATATATATAATATATAATATATATAATATATATATTATATTAATATCATATATATATATATATAATATATATATAATATATAATATATATATATAAATATATATATTATATATATATAAAGTATAAATTTTTTTTTTTGAAGAAAGAGGAAGGAGGAAGAGAGAGGAGAGAGAAGAAGAAGAGAAAGGAATAAGGAATTTGTTATTGATAAAGTTACTTGAGTATTTCAATGTTTTGGTGTGTATTATTATTTATTAAGGTCTCAAAGATATAGATTTGTTGTTGTGTGGTTTAAGTGTGAGTGTGTGGGTAATAGGTTATTTTGGTTTGTGGGTATTTTGTTGATAGTTTGAGGGTGGTTGTGGTGTTTTGGTGATAATGTGATTTTGTTGTGTGTTGTTGGTTTTGTTTTGGATTGATTGCCTATTGTTGTAAAAAGTGTTCGTGTTGTTTGTTTGTTCTTGTATTGGGCTAGGTCGAATGGCGTTGATAACGAGAGGGTAGTATATATAGTGACACATATGGTATATATATATATATAGATTTATTAAAGAAAATTAAAATAGTGGAGAAAAATACATAAATATATTTTGTTAAATTCATAATGTATCTATAATAACTAATAAAATATTATATATAATATATATATATATATATATATATATATATATATTTACAACACCAAACCTATATAAGTCAGCCCATACGCAACTTCCAAAAAATTTTTTTATTAAATAAAAGTTAAAAACGCCTTAAACCCCACGTACCCAGATTTTTTTTTTCAGGACTTTACAGTTTTTTGAAAAAAAATAAATAAAATATCTCGCCTCAGCGGGAGAAATGAGAAGTGTATATTTTAATGAACATGGTGTTTGTGTGTTTGTGTATATTGTAGGGGGGTTCCTATAGGTTGTATGTTCCATAGAAAATTTTTTCGGACCCGCTTTCTGGAATATTAAGAAAAATTTTTTATTAAAAAAAAGTTTAAAAAAAAAAAAAAAAAAAAAAAAAATTAAAATAAAAAAAAAAAAAAAATCAAAACACTAGGGACTTGTTCTCAAGATAAAAAAAATGAACAATGAGTCTTTTGAAAATCTGATATATAACAAAAAAAACTATGAAACTAACAAAAAAAAATAATGTTTCTTCCATTACAAGCTCTTTAGAACGTCAAAAATAAACTTCTGAAATTTTTTTTTTTTTTAATTTTTTTTTTTTTTTTTTTTTAAAGCTTTTGGAAAGTACATTAAACTTTATGATATGGGAATCAATCCACCAAAAGGTAAATACCGTTATTGACTCTTTAATCCTTTTGTAGGTTCAATAACACCCCTAATGATCCGATATTTTTTTCAAACATTATTACCAATATTATTTGCAATATTAATGATAAAACTTGGGTTTTTTTTTAAAAAAAAAAAATTTGTTAAAGGTAATGAATATAAAAATTTGGTGGTTGGTTTTGTGTTGTGGGGGGGGTGTTTTGAGGGTTTTGGGTGGTTTTGTCGAGAAGGAATTAAAGAAAAAGAATAATAAAGAAAAAAATGAGATGAAAAAATTAAGCAAGGCTTGGAGAAGGAGAAATAGGAATTTTTATGATACCTACAATGTAACATTGAAGGTTTTTCCCTCCTAAAAAATTATACGTATTTGTATACGGTATTATAACATTATCTTTTTTTTTTTTTCTTTTTTAAATCACTTTCTAAAATTTATAAAATTTTAATATATTATATATAAATATATATAATATATAATAATATAATATATATAATATATATATATATATAATATATATATATATATAATTATATATAATATAAATATATATATATATATATATATATAAATAATAATATAGTATATAATTATATTATATTAAAATATATATATATATATATATAATATAATAATATATAAATTATATTTATTATAATCCCCTGTGTGGTGTGGGGGAGAAAGAATTTTCCCCAACAATCCGTTTAAGTCCTGCGTTGTTGTTTCGTTAGACTTAGTTTAAAGGGAAGTCGGGGGACTCTTAGGAGGCGGTGGTTTCGGTAGTTGGGGGGTTGTGGGTGCCCTGCGCCCCACTACCCAACTATCGGCTTTGCTAGGAATGCTGAATATATAAATGAATGCTCGGAGAGGGGAGAAAGGATTATGGTGCGTTTCTTCACGGCTCGTCGCGTGGGTGGAGAGGGATATGGAAACGGGGGTGGGGGATCGCCGGTAAAATTTAAAACGACCTTCTAAATTAAAATCTAATATTTTCGTCCCCCGACGGAGGCGACGCGGCGAAATTGTAACATGAATCGCGCATGGGTTACATGGAAAATTGGTCAGAGGAAAAAAATATAAGTAAATTGTTGAGGAGAGAGGTGGAAGGAGAGGTGATGTGCGATAAATTGTATTTTAGAAAGGAAAAGGGCGGCACAAATTTGAAAATTATTGCGGCTTCGCCTGTTGACTGAAACCAAAAGAAGATGGAATGAAATGGAGAAAAGAAAAAAAAAGAAAAGAATAAAAAAAAATCATTGGAAAAAGAAATTAAATAAATAAAAGTGGTGTGGTTTCTGTTTCGTGAAATCGTAACCGTCTTTGTGGCGAGTGCATTACTGGTGTGTGAAGAGGAATTGATGGGAGAGGGGAGAGAGAAGGAAATAGTTGCAATTTTGACATATGATGTGACCGTTGGGTGGTTAACAAAGCTATGAGGTAGACTTTTGGTTCGTGTTTTCGTGTCGTGTTTGGTTTGAAGTTCCTTAGAATTTTTCTTAATGGTTTTTTATTTTTATTTATTTTAATTGTTTTTAATTTTTAAAATTTAAGGTTTTAAAGGGAAAAAAAGGGAAAGGAAAAAGGTTCCAAGGGTATGCCTTGTGTGGTTTTGTTTGACCGCCGTATGGTTCCATCTTGATGGGGAAAAACGGTGTTTTTGTTGTTTTTGAAAGGGGGAGAAGGGGGGGGGGAGGGTGGATGACGGGGAGGGGGGAGGGGAGGGGGATCGTGATAGGGAAAGGAGGCGGGAGGAAGGGGGGGTGGACGGAAAGTACGGATTTTTTTTTGGTGAAGATGTACTGTAAAATATATTTAAATTCTGATATAATGATTGTTCTGATAGATAGTGAGTGTGTAAGTAGGAGGGGTAGGAAAGCTGTTTCAGAAATATGATAGTGTTTGGGGGGGGGAACCTGAAAAATGGTTGAAGTATGTGATATTCAAAAAAAAAAGGAGAGGGAGAGGTAGGTTATTTATTTTTTTTATTGTATAAACAGTGGGGGTTTGGGGTTGGCGGGAGAAGGGGAAGAGAGAGAGGGGAGAGGGGGGGGGAAAGGGGGGAAGAGAGAGGGGGGGGGAGGAGGAGGGGGGGGAAGGAGGGGGAAGAGAGAGGGGGGAGGGGTGAAAGGGGGGGGGGAGGGGGAAGAGGGTGTGGAGGGGGAGAAAATGAGGAATGTAGTAAGTGTTTGATTAATTGACACTTCCTGTGTTTTGATGTTGAATAAAGGGAGGAGCGGAGAGGTATTGTGTGTAATTGTGTTTAAGTACTTCTTTTAAACACAAGAGTATCCATAAAGGTATACCTAGAGATGAGGTATCGGAAATAATACAATTTGGAATATGAAAAAAAGGGTCCAGAAGGTGATTGATATTGGATTCTAGATTTTGTCGTGGGTTGAAAAAAAGGTGAAAGATAATAAGGGCGAAATAGTTTTATTAGGAGAATCGTTTTTTTAAAATCAGTTGAGGGGGGTCGTTTAGGGAATAAATGGGGGGGGGGGGGGAAAAATTTTTTATTATTTTATTTTTGGGAGAAGAAAAAAAAAAAAAAATTATTTCGGAGTAAAACTTTTTTTTTGTGTTTCTAATGTAGGTTAAAAATTTTATTTTTTTTTTTTTAAAATTGAAAGTTCTTAGTGGGTGGAAGGGGAAGAGTGATACGGAAAGGAAAAGAAAAAAAAAAAGTTATGTGGTTTAAAATTTTAAATATTAAGGAAGGAACGTGTGTTGAAGAAGTTTAAATTAGAGCCAAGATCAATAAAGGAATAAGTTTGTAATTAGAGGCGCTTCTGCTGAGTTAAAATCATGGTTTGTTGGTTGTTTGAATGTGAACAAAGTTGATAATTAAAATAAATGGGACAAAGTTGTGATGACTGTATAAAATCTGGGGGTGGGGCGGGGGCGGGCAAAAATGAAGGAGGGGAGGGGATGGGAGGAAAAGCAATTCGTTTGTAGTGCAAAGAGAAGTGTCGTGGAATTAAATGAATGTTTTGTGGCAAGAAAATGTTGCTTCTTTTATATAATAGACATAAAAAAAGTAAGGAATATAAAAATTATAGAAAATTTAAAAGATCGCGGAAATTGGTTGGAAATGAGAAACGAGAGGAGATTGTGGAATAAAGAAAATTAAGGAAATAAAAAATGGTAAAAAATGGCAGATGGGGCACATGATGGGGGGGGGGGGGATGAATGGGGGGTGGAATTGTGGTGGGATTGGGTGATTGATGGGGGGTGGTGGGGAAAAAAAGGGATATGATGGGGTCGTGGGGGGAATGGGGGGGGGGGGGGGGGTGGGGGGATGGGGAGGAGGTGGGGGGGGGGTGGTGTAGGGTTTGGGGGGGGGGGTGTGGGTGGTGGGGGGGGTGTGGGGGGTGGTGGTGCTTGTTGCGGTATTTTTTTTTTTTTTTTGTTTTTTTTTTTTTTTTTAGAATTTTTTTGTTTTAATTTTTTTTTTTTTTTAAAAAAGGTTTTTACAAAAGAAAAAAATTAATTAAAAAAAAAAAAAAAAAAATTTTTAAAAAAAAAAAAAAACAAAAAAAAATTAAAAAATAAAATATTTAAAAAAATTTAATAAAAAAAAAAAAAAAAAAAAAGAAAAAAAAAAAAAAAAAAAAAAAAAAAAAAAAAATAAAAAAAAATGTGAAGAGAAGAGCGTGTTGAATTTACTAAAAGCAAATGATGAAGTTTCACAAAGAAAGGGAAAAAGGCAGAAAAAAAAAGAACCGAAGCAAAAAAAGATAACGCAAACGAAAAAGAATGACCTATGGAATTAACTATTAATGGATCCGCTGAAAAAAATTTACAAGCAACTCATATTTAAAATTTACACACAAAAAAAAATTAAAGAATTTCATAAAAAAAAAAGAAAAAAAAAAAGAAAATAAATATTATACTGTTTTCTTTAAAAGTATGGCATACGACAGTAAATATATAGCGAGGGGAGAGGGGGGGGGGACGGAGAGGAGAGGAAAAACAAGTTGACATCGGGTAATTGGGTAAAAAAAATGAACCACGTGAGAAGTTGATGAAAACTAAGTTAGTAAAATGGCAATAGGAACAAAAATGCAAAGCAATAGAAGAAAGGCTCTTCTGGAAGGACGCGTCGAGAGAAGGCGCCGCGAAAAGATGAATGTGCGGTTTAAAGAATGGAGGAGAATACAAGGGGGGGGGAATCTGCCTGCCTTAGAAAATAATAATGAATAGGGGATGGTGGTTGCCTTTTTTTGTTAAAAAAACTTCAATTATATGTTGGATTTGAATGTAAAAAACTTTTCAATTTCTTTTGAAATGGAATTTTTTTTTGAATGAAATGGGAAATTTGGTGATGTGAAGGATAACTGCAAATTGGTTGACGCGTTACAAGTTCTAATTGGGAACTCTTTCGAAATAAAAAAAAAAAAAAAAAAAACAAAATCCTGCACAATTAATGAACAGTTAATGATAGAAGGTTTCGATGTTTAGTCTGAATGTGTGTGTGTTTTTTTTTTTTGATTGGTTGTTGTGTGTTTTAGTTGGTGCCCAACGAAGGAAGAAAAAGGGGGTAATTTGTTGGACATGAGGGTTATTTAATTAGAAGGAGGGAGGTATTTTAATGGGTAGGGTTTGAGGTGGAAGAAGGGGGAAGGAGGAGAAGAAGAGGAAAGTTGAAGAATGGTTATAAAATGTTTATTTTTATTATGTTTTATAAAAATCTGCAGGTGTAGAGAAAATCATAATTAATAGAATGAAAAAAGAAAATTTACTAGTGAAAAAATGATTATTTCATGAGCGGAGGGCGGAGCGCGAGAAGATGTGTGGTTTGAATTGATTGGATTGGGAATTGTCGTGTAATTTTTTTTTTTATTTTATAATTTTTGTGTAATAATTTTTTTTTTATTTTTTTTATATTTTAAATTATGTAAATTTAATTTTTTTGAAAAGCGTTTATTTTATGGGAGGGTTTTTTTTTAATTTATTATTTTCCAAGGATATAAAATTGGAGGGGATGATCGCGGTTTACATAGTATTTTAATATGAGTAAAAATTAGTAACCTTATATAAGGGTATAAGGAGAAGAGGGAAGAAAAAGAAAAGAAAAAGGGAAGGGAGGAGGAAGGAAGAGGGAAAGGGGGAACTTGTAGAAAGAAATTTTTTATAGGGGGGAATAATAAGTTAGTTTTGAGTGTTTGTAGGGAAGGTATATTGCTGTTTATTTCTGGTTTCCGAAAAAAGGGAAAAGAGTTTTGCGTCGGTTTCGGGCTCGGAGTGACTGAGGACTGATTGTTGAAGAAGATAGATAGATAGAGAAAAAAAGAGAAAAATGATCCCGTGAAAAAAGAATACAAGGTTGGCTGCGCGTTAGGATCTATTAATAAATCACGTTTAAAATCTATGCTCATTTCAAAATTTTTCAAAACTTGACGACAATTTTTTAAAGAAAACAAAAATGATTAGGAGGAAAGGGGGAGGGGAGGGGGGGAGGATAATGAGGTGAAGGAAATGCCAAAAGTTAAGAAAATAAAATAAATTTGATACAAATGTTTTAGGGGGTTTTTATGGGATTTACTAACAGGGCGTTTAATTGATAGAGGTTTAATAGGGGGGGAAGCTTTTTTTTTATTGGCAGGTTATGAATGTGTGAAAAAAAATATATGGTGTTGGGGTGTGTAGGCTTTTTAACTGAATGGTAATCAAAAAAAGTATGTGTATTGACGCCGATTAGGTGATTGAAGCTGTTAGTCTTTTGTAATTAAGGAATAAATGGGTTTTTCGTCAATGCGTGATTGGTTTGTTTTAGGAGTAAAATAGCGGAGAGAGGTAAGACAAGGGTTGTGGTTATGTCCTCCTTTGTTGTTATTTCATTTTTGGTAATAATATGGATGGGGATTTTTATGTGAAAGAAATTCGAGGGTGTGGGGGGGGGGGACTGGCAGAAGGAAAAAAAAATGGGTCGTTTATTTGGGAAAGTGTTTAGTAGAATGGTTGGAGGAGAGGGAGAGGAGGAAGGAGGAGGGAGGAGAGGAAGATGAGGGGGCGATGAGTGGAGGGTGCCCCTACCTATTATATGCGGATATAATTACTGATTTGGTTCTGTTGTGTGTGCGCGGACGAAAAAAAATATTCATCTTGGTAAGGAAGGGGATCGGGGGGGGAGGGGAGAGTTGAGTGATGAGGATTGGTATGAGAGGAGTAGAAGAGATTGGCCATCTATACTCTATTGTGTGTGTTTTTGTTTTTTTAAATAATTTATTTTTTTTAATTCTTAAATAATGTATTTTTTTTGTATTTTTTTTTTAATAAATTTTTTGTAATTTAAAAAGGGAGGGGGCGCTTTGGTGAAAGTTAGTAGGTGGTAAGGGAGGGCGTTAAGTTATGTAAGGTTAAACCGTGAGAAACAAATTAAAAAGGGAATTTAAGAGGTAAGGTTTATGGGTTGGGGGTGAGTGAGGACACTCCTCAGTTGTGAAGTTTTAATGGTTAGATGAGTGGGAGAGCAGTTCAGCTTATAGAACAAGTGTCTCTCATCTGGAGTTTAAAATAATTTTAAGGAGTCTGTTCAAATAAAATGTTAACGGGGATGCAGGTGTAGTAGGAAAAGTTTGTGAATGCAGGAAGGTTGGGCTGGTGCAATTAAATCGTGCGGTGAATGCAAAGGGACAAGGTCTGAGTGTGCTAGGGGTTACATGGAGGATTTGTTACCCCTGTGTTATTGTATGGTTAGTGAGACTTATGGTCTGGAATAAGAGTTATAAGTCTAAGGTAAGATCTAAAGTTCAATGTGTGTTCAGATGGAACAAATTCTTTAGGGGTTCAGTTTTCTTGTGTTTGTTTGGCCTATGGTGTGAAAAGAGGAAATTTGATTTATTAAATAATTTTTTTTTATAGGACTCCAATTATAAACATAACATTTTCATAATTTTTTTATTAATTTTTATTTTAATATTTATTATTATATTTTTTTTTTTTTATATTAATAATGAAATTTATTAAAAAAAGAGAAGCGGATGAAACGTATTAGGAATGAACGCATTGGGTGTTGTGAAGAAAGGGGGTAAATAAGGGAGAGGAGGAGGAGGAGAGGAAGGAAAGGAAGGAAGAAGAGAGGAAGGGGGAGGAGATAGGGAAGAAAGGAAGGAACTGAAGAAAGGAGGGGGGGAGGGAGAGGGAGGAAGGAAAGGGGGTTAGGGTAAAAAACGCTGAGAAGGAAATAAATAAATTTTAAATGCAAAGGTATTGGTTTGAACGATGATTTTGGTTCAATGTGGGGAGAAAAGGAAGAATGAGTGAATCATTAGTCGAGTTTGGTTTTCTTTTTTTTTTTTTTATTAGCTGGAATAATATGTTGTATAGTGGTGAGTGTTGTTGGGAAACGAACCGGGCTGGGAGGGGAGACCCGAAAGATGAGAGTGGGGAAGATTTGAGTCGTGTGTTGAACGAAGTCCTTGAAGGACAGAGGGAGGAGAGGAGAAATGTGAGTTTGGCAGACGGCGAAGGAAAAAAAATAAAGGTGCCCATGGATAGCGGAGGAGGGATGGCGCGGTGTTGTTATGGGGGCATGGTTTTTGTGGTCCCACTGTGGCCAGTGGGGAATGAAACCCTAACATTGACGAATTTTACCCATTAGTAGGGTTGTTTCCCCACCTCGTCGCTGGGTCTCCCCCATGAATTGCTCTCTCTCCTTCTAGGAGTTGGGGGAAATTTTTCTTGCTTGTGACGAGCCGCTACTTCGCTAAATTTTATGGTTACAGAGGGGGCTGGGTAAGGCTGGGCGGCTTTTTTTCTTATTCGACGGTTTGTGTTCATGTTGCTTTTACCTACTGCTTTTCTTTTCGATCTTGTACAGCACCTTACCCCCAATCTATGGGGCAACAAAGAGAGAAGGTTTGAAAGGGAGAAAGAAAAGAAAGAGAAATAAGAATATATATATATATATATATATATATATATATATATATATATATAATAATATATAATATATATATATAATATATATAATATAATATATATAATATATTAAATATATAAGTTTAATATATATATATTATATATATTATATATAATGTTATATAATATTATATAATATATATATATTATATTATATAAATATATATATATATAAGTATTACTGAATATTCATCTTATAAAAAAACTGAACGGGCCTAGAGGTCGGTTTAGGACAATCCCAGTTCAGACCATGATAAGATTTGTTAAGTATACGCAGATTTAAACACATCACAACCTGATTCAATATTATCAATAAACTTATACAGTAGGTTGGGTTACAAAGCATAGCAAGATTGAAAAGCCCACGATCTCAAAACACCCATATTATTTTTTTTTCTTTAAGGTTTTGCGAGTTTGAAATATTAAGACATTTTAATTTTATTTCTACTTTTTCAATTTCTTATTTAAAACTTTTCACGTTGACTTTTCCAAATTGCCGTTTGTTATCTAGTTTTTGTTATGTTTTTTTTCACCAGTTTTGCAGTTTACTGGAAAAAAATAAAAAAAATAAAATTTACAAAAAAATCAACGACACAGAGAAACATTCAGTGGAAAAATGTTACAACCTAAAAAAATCTTAAGGTTGGTTGTGGAATAATTTAAATTGAAGCTTGATGGTTTTTCCGATTTGGGTTTATAGGGGAAAAAGTTAACCTTAACTTTCATCACATTTGTCAGTTTTTTCAAGTGTTTTTTTAAATTATTTTTATTTTTTTTTTTTTTTTTTAAAACGCAGGGGGGTAACCCACCATTGATTATCAATACTTTACTTGTTCAATAAAATCCTTCTTTTTTTGATGTGTTCTTCCAGTGGCCTGATTCTCTGTTCTTTTATTCCCACTTAACTTCTTTTACTATTCTTTGGTTTCAACTCATTTGCAATTGGAAAAAACTGTTTTTTTTTTTTCAAATTGGTAGAAATGATAAAAGTCTGGTACAAAGATGTGTAGTTTTTGTGTTCCTCTCATCGGACTTTATCCAGTTACCTTACTTTGTTTTCTCTAAATCATACATTTCTTTTTTGTATATTCTTCTAACGTTGTGATGGTTGCTTGGGGAAATGTTTAATTTCCTTAAATATGTTTTTCTTTTTTGAAAATCAAAAATAAAAAAAAAAAAAAGTTTTTGCCTTTGATGTGTCATTATTTGTTGTTTATAAGTACGTTGTAGAGACTTGCAACTTGCTGCTAGTGTCTTTAATAGTGCCAAACCTTAAGCCCATCACGGACCAAATTTTCCCATGTGAGGTGGCAAAAAAAAAAAAAAAAAAAAAAAAAAAAAAAGAAAAAAAAGAAAATAAAAAGTGCATCATCTTTTTTAAGTTTTTTATTTTGTTAAAAAAAATTCAATTGCCTCTTTTTAGTAAAACCACCTTAAATTTAAAAATATTCTTAATAAACTTTTTAATTTAGAAGAAAAAGAAAAAGTGAGGATGAAGCGAAAAGACCAGGAAAAATTGCTTCCCACCCCAGTGATGGTTATGTCATGTTTGTGTAAAATTTAAAAAGATCACACGGGAAAGATAAAGTTTTTCTATTTGTTAAAAGAAAATTAATTTTATCAAGCACTTTTTTTTTTGGAAAACAGTGACTCGCTACCAGTAATTCATGTTTTTTTTGGTTTTTTTTTTTCAACAAAACATATGCATAAACTTCATTTATAATTGCATTTCTACCTTTTATTTATTATTAAATATCTTTTTTTTTATTAGTATTAGCAAATAAAAGGATTGAGAAATTGTAGCCTGGAAGCCATTGTTTCAGTGGAAGCCTTTGAAGCAGCATTTGAGCACATCCTGCCAATTATAAAAGAAAAATTTCCAGAAAAAAAAAAAGGAAAAAAAGAGAATGAAATGAAAAAAAAAGAAAAAAAAAAATAAAAGAAAAAACTAAAAGAAAAAATCGAACTCAACAGTAAAAAAGTTTTTTTTTTTCTAACCTATAAATATTCTTATTCTTTTTTTTTTTTTTTTTCTCGTATTTTTAATTGGAGAAATGAAGATTGCCCTTTTGCAATATAGTCATAATTCCTGAGCTTGAGAAGAGGGAAAAAGAGCAGCTGGTTTTTTTTTTCTTATTATTTTTTAAAAATGTATCAAAATATAGAGTTACAGTTTTGCTTTTTGTTTTGAAAACTGTTTCAAAGTTTTGTTCTGTCTGACAACATTTAGCCTTTGTTGTAATATAAAAAATAAAAAAGAAACAATCAAATTCAATCCATTTGTTAGTTGAAATTGGTCAAAAATAGGTAGGTCTCCAGGTGTCGCTAATTCAGTGTTTTTTTTCCACCAAATTTTGAACACTTAACCAAAATCGCAGTTCAATAATGAATGGAGGTGGTTACACAGAACATAATTAAAAAGCACCCTAATAGCGCATTTGTTTTTTATAAATGTCAAAAAGTTGCCCCACCATTTCCCTTTGTTTAATGCAAATCATTCCTGTTCCTTGTTTAATCATTAATTTTACATCCATTTTTGATATGTAATAAATTATGTACACACCAACGCAACAAGGTTTTAATTGTGAGTTTCCAACTTTTGCAAAACCACCTGCCGCGAGGGGGTGGTGGATACAATTTCTTAGGTCTTTCTGATATCAGGCCCGACCGAATTTTTGAAAAGGGCCTATTTTACTTATATCTGGGAAATATGATTGGAGTCTTTTAAAACGAATTAATATGCTTCTTTTATTTGTGTTTATAAATATATTTATTTAAATTTATTATTTAACTATTTTTTCGTGGCCTCTCTTGGACCTCTCTTCCACCCAAACTTGGAAGACAGTTTTTTATTATGTTCTTTTTTTATTTCCCAGGGTTATTATTTATATTAATTCGACTTCAATCTTAGTTCTAAAGAACAATTCTAATTAAAAAATTTGAATGATAACATCATCAACTGTTCTGGCCGCGGAAAACATAATTTTTCCTCGTACTAGAGGCATTGCCTAGTTACTCCTGTCCTCTATTAATTAACTAGCTCTTTTTATAATGCATGCTTTAGTCCTATAATTTTGTTAGGATTCCAAATAAAAGTGAATCGACAAGAATCTGACTTAAAAATACCCACGAGGGCTTCTTTGATTATTACTCTTGTTTTTTTTTTTAAAACCAATTAAAAAAATTTGCAAAATTTATTTTCTCTCGAGCCCCAGCCCCTCTCTACACTCGTCGCAATACTTTGAACTTCTGCTTTTTAACTATTCTTATGACATTTCTTGCTTCATCAGGAATTAAACATCCTCTTTTGAAAAATAACATTCTCTAAGGCCTTGTTTCAGGTGCTGCTGATCGCATAGATTTTTTGTTTCCATTTCTTCTTATTTTTTCTTGCCAAATTTCTTATACTTTCAATACTTTCTACCTTCTTTCTATCTGCATTTATTTCTTCTTTTTTAAGATGGCGGTTTCATTTTTAGAGATCGGAGCGGGACTCATTCAGGGAAATCCCAAATTCCTGTTTGGCTTAGGAAATCAGTTGGGAACATTCTTCAGGAACCAAAGAAGAAGTAAGGTCTTTTAAAATAGAGGAAGAGGAAAGAAGAAAAATTTTTCGTCCCAAGGATTCATTTGAGGATATGAAACTGAATTTTGATGTTATTTGAAGAGACAGATTCAAATAGTTTATTTCTGCATTTTGGGAAGGTTTGTTGGGCAGAATATTTACTTTTTTATTTTCCAGCAGGAGGGAATTAGTGGGATATTTTCTGTAAATCATGAAGTTCTCTTTGTTTTACCAGTTCCAAGTCCCTTCTTATTTTATTTTTGTGTGCATGATTTTTTTTTTTTTTTTTTTTTTTTTTTTATTTTTATTTTTTTTTGTTTTTTTTTATTTTAGTGTGTTTTTTTTTTTAAAGGGAATTTACAACATAGAGGGTAACCTCTTTTAATGTTTTTGATTTTTTATTTAAAAAATATTTTTTTTTTTTTTGCGATATAATATGCTTTTTTTTGTTTGTTTTTGGTCTTTTTTTTTATTTTTTTTTTTTTTAAAGTGATTCATTTCATTTTTCAAAAAGAAAAAAAACTTTCCTAAAACAATGTTTTTTGTTTTTTTTTGTTTTTTTTTTTTAAAACAATTCTCTAGCAATAAGGAGTTTTACTTTTTTAGTACTAGACTAAATTTACAAGTGGGTTTATAATTTATTTATCTGAATTTTTTTTGTTTTTCTTTTTTTTTTGAGTGGAAGGAGTAATGTTATACAGCACACATAGAATGCGGAAAAAAGATTAAAAAAAAATAAAATATTACCGTTTGGTTTAAGTTAAAAAAAAACAAAAACTAACGGACACAGAGGAAATCCCTAACGGAACGGAAAAAAAAAAAAATAGGGGGAAACAAGCTGTTTTTTCTCAAACACGAGAACTCAGGTTTTTTTTTTTTTTTAGATCTTATATGTTAAATGAACAATTCCAATAGGGTAAGTGCAAAAAGCAAAAAAAAAAGCCCCGCAGAGCATTATAACGAATGTGAAGAGGGTTGGAGAGGGGATGGGAGAATGTGATTCGGATATTTTAAGGAATGGCTGAAGGGCGATGCAAGAGAAAGAGGTATAGTTAGCACGTTAGGGGAAGAAAAAAAGAGAAAGAGAGAACCTTTGGTTCTTAAAGTGGTCGAAGAATAAAAAAAATATAGTACAAAGAAGAATAAAAAAAAATAAAAAGGAGAAAAAATTAAATGTGGAACGACACTGTTTATAGAGGACAATTGGAGGAGGCAAAAACGGAAACCAGGTCGGGGGAAACCCCTGCACATTAAGAAATCCATGGGGTTTGAGGATTGGGTTATGATTTTCAGACGCAAAAAATCGAGCCAGTGTGTGTTCCCCAAATTTTCAGGAGTTGCGACTCTCCTCCTACTAGATTGAAAAGAAGACCACGGCCCAACAATGACGGCTTGTGTTTTGGTCGCGCGCCAACGATGCAATTCCCTCGCCAACATGTATGCCCAGCCAGAGAGGGAAACCCGTGGCCAGCCCGCGTGCCCGCCGTTAATCCTCCGCCGGGGCCGGTATTTTAATTGATGAAGATGAGAAAAGAGAAGAAATCAGTTTAGCAAGGGAGGTTGGAGAATAAAAAATCTAAAAAAAATCGCCAAGGTTTAGTGTTTTTACAAGCAGGAGAAAGGTATTGTGGGGCATTCCGAACAACACCCCGTAGTTGATAGTGTCGGAAGAGCATGATGAACATTTTTGGAAAGTGATTGATTTGAAATGAAGCTTTGGCGGCCCCGGCTTTGCGCCTCCCATCGGCTCGTTCGTTTTCAAGGAACACCCACAGGGAGTGGGCGGAAATCCAACACAAAACTCCAATGTTTGTTATGGTTTGTTCCGGAGCGCAGGGTAAGCAAAGGTTTAGAGGGACTTCTGAATGGCAGAGACCAAAGCGTTTCGTGTCGATAGGTCAGGCAACGCCTGGAGGAGACGGGAGAGCGCTTTGAGGAAGAGAATCGAAAAAAAAAAAAAAAAAAAAAGAAAAAAAAAAAAAAAAAAAAAAAGGGAAAAAAAGAAAAAAAAAAAAGATGACATATGTATTTCACCCCCCATTGGGTTTGTGAATGGTTTGAAATTATGCTCGTTATTCTGTTTCCACGCCCATGGGACACTACTATCTAGTTTTTTTCTTTTTCTTTTTTTCCTGCGTGAAAAAAAAAAAAAAAAAAAAAATATTAAATTATAATATAAAAAGAAAAAAATAAAATGAATAAAAAAAAAAACAGTTTCTCAAATTATTCTTTATGTGGTGGATGAAGGGGTTGTGGGAAAAAAAACAGTGTTGATCGTCTGGAAACAGCCTGAAGGTGGCCTTCCAACCCCTTCTCTCCGTCTTGGAAAACCATCGGTGTGGGTTGGTTATTGGGGCTTTGGTGGTGTTGTTTAAAGGTGTGATAAAATATGAGTGCTGTATTGGGGTTGGGTGTTTTAAAAATCGCTTCTTATTTTAGAGTCGCTATGGACCTCCACGTGGGAAACAAGGAAATCCCTTAACTGCACCGAGGGTGCCTTCGTCTCAGACTTTGGTTTTCAAAGACTCCTGGATCCCGTTTTTTGGCAGGGAAGAGCAGGAGGTAGATAAAATTTTCACCTTTTTGGAATGGAGTGTAGACCTGTAGTTTTTTAATTTTGAATGTATAAGTTTAAAAATCAAGTTAGTTGCAATGACCGTCGCTCGAGGGAAAGATGGAAGGAAGAACAGGGAAAGGTCTGAGGTGGAGGGGGGGGGGGGGGGGGGGGGCGGAAAGCGAAGATTAGAAAAAAAATTTAACAAACCCAGCAAAATGGGGCAAATTTAAAGAAGGGGTTTGTGACGGAAGACACACTCTATTATAGTATAATGTGGGTGTGGTGATGATGAGGGGGAGATGGAAAGAGGCCAAATTGAGTAGGAACGCTGGGGGGAATACAGATAAAATTATGAACATGTGAGCATATTGAGCCTTGCCTTTTCCTTCGCAGGGAAAGATAAATAAGGCCAATCCTCACCCCCGCATCCCACCTCCAGGCTTTCCCTCGGAGAAGGACGGAAAGCTCCCGTGGGAATTTTCTTCAGACACCTTCGGTCTGAATGGTGGTCAAAAAAAAAGAAAAAAGACCCGGAAAGGTATTTAGGACCGAAAAAATGGTCTGCCCTCAATATACTTGCACAAACCATAGTTCTAAGTTTAGCCCCGCACCAGCGCATCCATGAACAGTTTAAATAAAAGTTGGATGGAGCATGTTTTGTTTTGTTTTTCTGTTTCGACTTTCACCCAAAAGTCTTGGAGGTGAGGTGCCATAAAGAAGAGAAAAAATCCAAAGGAAACAAGCGGCACAACCAAAATTAGCTTTGAGGGGAAGGGAAAAGTTATCGGTTTGATTGAAGCACCTCATCGAAGCAGCAGACCCACGAACCTCATCGTCGGCTCTACGCGGATGGAGGAGCCATAGAGGCGTCCCCGAACAGAGAGGAGGCGGAAAATGTATTAGTCGGAAACCCTTACGACGGAGTTTTTTTTTTTTTTTCGAAAAAAAAAAAAAAAAAAAAAAAAAAAAAAAAAAAAAAAAAAAAAAAAAAAAAAAAAAAAAAAAGCACTTCTGCTGTTAGATGTTTTCGACCGTTGGGGGGGGAAAATGGTGGGTGAAAATTGTTTTTTTTTTAAAGCGAACGGCGCAGAACACCAGGTAGGAGAAACCCTTATCGATTTTACGTTAGTAATATTTTTGAACATACAAGGGAAGGTTGTGTTTTTTGTTTAGCTCCAGAGATGTACGGGGGCACAAGATGTTGGCTGTTAACATAGATGGAAAGCCAGCCGCGCCCGAGGTCGGGGGGATGGAAAATCGACACAACACCATTTGAGCACCCTTTTATTGCGAAACCAACACGCTCTTGTACTCTGCTCTTTGCGGACCCCGTGCGTTTGGGGTAAAAAAACTCCGCAGGACAGGCCGCCACGTGGTGCGGTTAATACCACAAACGGTACCTGATAACAAACACGACCGACATCAACAACTGAAGGGAAGGGGGAAGGAAAAGTTGCCCCCCTTAGAGCCGGGGAATGGAGGGGCTCCGCAAAAAGCCCCCCCCACCCTCCAAAACGTTTGCTATTATACGGCCGCCTTTTTTCGGTACGTTGTTCGAACGGAGGGAAGGAGGAGGAGGGGGGGGGAGAGAGGGAGGGAGAAGGAGGGGAAAGGGGGGAAGGGGGGGGAGGGAGAAGGAAAGGGGGGGGGGGAGGAGATGGGGGGAGGGGGGGGAAGGGAAGGGAGGGGGGGGAAGGGGGGAAAGGGGGGGGAGGGGGGGAGAAAAGAAGGGGGGGGCTAGGGGGGAAGGGGCAAAAGGGAAAAGGGGGGGGAGGAAAAGGGGGGGGGGGAGGAAAATCCGGAAAGGATAGGTGGCGGGGAGGTAATAAGGGGGGGGGTGGGGGAGAGGGGAGGGGTTTAGAACTATAGGGGAGGGATGGGAGGGAGGGAAAGAGGGAGAGGGGGAAGGGGGGAGGGGAGGGGGGGGGGGGAGATAGTGTGTGGGGTGTGGGGGGGGAGGGGGGGGGGGGGAGAAGGTAGGAAGAGGAAGAGGGGAGGGGGGAGGGAGGGGAGGGGGGAGAGGGAAGAGAAGGGGGAGGGGGGGGAAGGGGGGGGGGGGGGGGGAAGTGGGAGGGAGAAGAAGGGGAAGAGGGGGGGGGGGGGGAGGGGGGGAGGTGGGGGGGAGGAGAGGGGGGGGAAGGATGGGGGGGGGGGGGGGGAAGGGGGGGGGGGGGGGGGAAGAGACGGGGGAGAGAAGGGGGAGGGGGGAAGAGACGGGGGAGGGGGAAAAGGGAGGGGGGGGGGGGGGAAATGGTGGAGGAGGGAAAGGGGGGGGAGAGGTGGGAGGAAAGAGGGGGGGAAAACGGGAACTCCCCAAGGTTCATTTTGTTGGGAAACAAAAATGCCCCTTCAAACGAATCGTCAGCGTGAAAAAAGAATATATTCTATTCTAACCAAACGGGAGAGGAAATCCTGGGGGGGGTTTTTTTTTTTTATAGTTTAGAGCGGGTGCGTCGATTGGCCGGACAAAAAACCAAAATTGGGGGTGGTTTTTGTATTCCGGGGAAAAAATTCATGGGAGGGGAAAAAAAAAAATCATGGAGTTGCTCCAACGTGAAGGCGAACCAGACGGGGGATAGCACCCCAATCTCTCTCCATGAGCTGCATGTTATTTGCAGGTTTCCAATTTGGAAAAATAGCGGCAGATGGATAATCGGAAAGGAGCATAAAGGAGGAAGAGGAAGGATAAAGGAAGGAAGAAGGAAAGAAAGAAGAAAGTTGAAATTCTTCCCAAGGTTTGGGGAGGGAGGGAAAGGGAATGGGGACATTAAATATTGCCAGTTAAAACCAGACGGTGAGGAAAAGGGACGAAAAGGAGACCCCCTTTTCCACCCCAACATTCTTATATAATTTTGTATTAAGCCGAAAAGGAAGGAAGGGCATTTGGCCAGAAATGGGGAAAAGAAGGAAAAAAGTAAGGGCCACAGGCATGGCCGGGAAGCATCTGGAAGAAGGATTTTTAGAGAGATGTCGTCCAGGGCAGGTGCATTCTTCCAATCCCCCGCAAAGTTTTGAGGCCATCTCGGGAAACCTCTTCTTTTGCCTGTGGTTGAAATAGTCTGGTTTGGGTATGGGAAAAGGTTCCTCCCTGGTTGGAACAGAAAAAAAAAAAAAAAAAAAAAAAAAAAAAAAAAAAAAAAAAAAAAAAAAAAAAAAAAAAAAAAAAAAAAAAAAAAAAAAAGAAAAAAAAAAAAAAAAATAAAAAAAAAAAAATAAAAAAAAAAAAAAAGAAAAAAAAAAAAAAAAAAAAAAAAAAAAAAAAAAAAAAAAGAAAAAAAAGCTCCCCGAAACACTTCGCACCCCGCAAGGCGCGCGAGGTCCCAGAACGAAAAAAAAGGTTCATCAGGGGGGGGATACCGGAGCCGCTTGGAGCGAAGCAAGACCCAAAGTTTGATAACCCAACCACTGGGTCCCGCCAACGGAACAAACGAGAAAATGCAGAGAAATATGACTATCATGAGAGGGAATTTTGCCGTTTTCCGTGAAACGAGAGGAAAAATAGGAAGGGAAGAGGCCGGAAAAAAATCTGCCATCGTTGTGTTTGGTTTTTTTGGGTTTTTATGTAAAAATTTTTTTTTTCGCAGACCAGTGTTACTCCCAAAATGCCTATTTCCTTTTTGCATCAGTAGAGAAGAAAGATGAAAAATGACCTTGTGGAAGCGTAGTTTGCCAAAAAAAAAAAACACTCCTTTGCGCGGGGGCTTGCCGCCGAAGAGCTTCTTTTTTAAAACGCAGGCAGAATCAAGAATCAAAGTTGGGAAGGTGTTGGAGGGGGTCTGTTTTTTTTTTTTTTTATTACAGCTTTATACAAACACTTAGGGGTTTTCTCCACAGATTAGCCCTCGAGCACACTTTCCCTGGATTTTTTTCCACCAGGGGGTTGTCGTAGAGATGTTTCCAGCCGGGGGTCCCAGAAATGAAAAAAAAATAAATAAAAAAAAAATGAACGGGGGTAATATGGTTTTTCCGTTATGAGATTTAAACTCTTTTTCTTGGAAAAGTTAAACGTGAAGGCCATTTGCCCAGGCGACGGAAACAAGGGGGGCTGTAGGAACTCTGGAAGCAATAGCTGCTTTTCGACGGGGTCTTGAATATTGATTTGAAAGGAGGCAAGACACCAGTTTTCGGCCCTGCCCTTGTCTCGCGTTTAGCGGGCCAAGCCAGAAAAATGGTAAGGTGGTTTGCTTGCCGGACTCGGGGAAAGGACTCTCTGGGCCCCAGGCTTTTGAAGTGAGAAAAGGAGATTATCACGATTGAGTTTAAAGTTAGGTGGTCACTAACCACAGAAGGGGGAAAGGAAGGGGAAAGGGGGGAAGAGTAAGGAGAAGGGAAAGAAAAAAAAGGGGAAAAGACGCCCTTTTTTCCCACCCCAAAACGAAATCTTAAAGAAGGACGATCGAGATGGAAACACCATGCGAGATTACATCAACACGAGGAAGAAGTGCCTTGTATCAAAAGCGTTCAAAGGTTTGGAAGGCCCGGTGTTGTGTTTTGAGAACATTCCATGATAGAAAAAACCCTTTGCCCGCCAAAATACTCAAATAAACCCAATCGGGCAATTGCCGGGGGAAAACGTTAAACAGTTGTCTTCCCACAAGGATTGGCAGAGAATTCATGGGAGTGTTTTAAAGTTACCGAAGACTTAACACGGACGGGGGGGAGACTTCATAAAAAAGAAAAAATACTCGTGACCACGAGTCCTTCTTGGTCTATAATTTACAGCTGGGAGCCGCGCTTTTAGGTTAACTTGAGCGTCAGAGCGTAAAGCGGCGTTTGGTCTCAAGATGGATTTACGAGCGCGCTCCCGGCTACGGCCATGCAGTTTAGGAAGTGGAGCGTAGGGAGAATGATGAGAAGTAAATGGGGACAGACCGTTGTAAAGGCAGAAATTCGGCTGCCCCCCACCCAACCCTAACCCTCCTGTTCGGCGTTCGCTCCACGATTCAGGGAGAATAGAAAAGAAAGAAAAAAAGATAAAAAAAAAAGAAGGGGAACCCCCCTTTTAATTGCTGAAAGGTTGCAAAAAAAAAAGGTCTCGGTCACGAAAAGTTGCAACTTCTTTTTTTTTTTTTTTTTTTTTTTTTTTTTTTTTTAAAGAAAAAACAAGTCTGATTGAAGTTTTCGAAAGATGTCACAAAAACTAAGTTATTTCGTGTAAAAAAATTTAATTAGCAAAAGTAATCCGTCGTGGGCCCAGCTTTATTTCAAGCTTCAAAGTTCTATTATATTGTTTATGGTTGTTGATTTTGTTTGTTTTTTTGAAAACGCCATTTTATAAATAAACGGGGGGAAACAATCACATGGGTTCAGGAACAACGATTTCCGTGGGACAAACATGTTTCAAAGAATAATGTTTTGACGAGGAAATGATAATATTTTTACAATTTATAAAGATGAAATTTTTGATAAGATTTTTAATTTTTTCGAGTCGGGGGTTGGTTCTCTGTCCTCCAAGAGAAGAGAATAAGGGTTCTGATGCGTTAACGGTGAGCCGTCGGAGCGACCCAACCGACTACAAACACAGAAAGAACCTCAAAAAAAACCCCGGGGTGGGGGGGAAAAGGAGCACGGCAACAGGAAACATATTTATGTGTGACACTCCTGTTTTTAACGAGAGGGGTTTTGTTTCCTGGTCACATTCAGGGGAGGAGGGCTCGCCAAGTCACACTTCCACATTTGCGAACATTTCTCCACTCTTGACGCACCCCCTGCCAGATTTTCTCTGAAAGCCAGTCTGTCTCTGATGGAGAGAAGCAGAAGACGGAAGTGGGGGGGCCGTGTGTCCCTCCACGGGAAATCTGTTTTGGGCCCCAAAAGTCCCACCCCTCCCAACACCCAGAAGGCTGAGGGGGGGGAAGATGGGAAAAGAAAAGTGGAGGACAAAATAGGGGGTAATGGTTTTGTTTTTCGTCGGCTCTGGGAGAAGAGTATGTGAGGGAAAGAGAGAGACGAGGTGAAGAAAGTGATATAGGAGACACATTGGAAGTCAAGTGTGTGTTGTCGGTAGTGCGCCCGCAGTCAAAATCTAGGAAGCAATCCGCGCGCCCCCGAAGCAGGAGGGGTTTTTAGAGCCAGGAGATGGCTCAAGTTTGACGGGTTTTATTCCCGAAGTGCATCGTCAAAGGGGGCGGAAGGGAAAAAAAAAAAAAGAGGCAGGGGAAGGGAGGGGGAATACTCCTTTCCAACCTTGCGTTGTTCCACCAAGCAGTTTCTTTCAAACCCACCCTCAACACACATCGAAGCGCGCCGCGTCACGTCGGGTTCCGTGCTACCCGGAAGGGGAAGGACTGGTTGCGAGCGGGATGGCGGAGGCGGTTTTTTCAATCCGATACTCCTTCGGAAGAACACGACCTTCCCCTTGGGACGGAAATCCTAGTGTCGAGCACGTGACCCACCGCCCACGGGAAGAATGAATTAAGTAGTCCGAAATGAGTCCATCGTGGGTGTGGCATCCCCGAAAAAAAAAAAAAAAAAAAAAAAAAAAAAAAAAAAAAAAAAAAAAAAAAAAAAATAAAAAAGAAAAAAAAAAAAGAACAAAAAAAAAAAAAAAAAAAAAAAAAGAGAGAAAAAAAAAGAAAAAAAAAAAAAGTTTTTCCAAAAAAAAAATATAAAAAAAATAATGTAGAAGAAAGAAGAAAAGTGAACGGCAGCGGGCCGAAGGCGGGCTAGCGCCTAGCCTTCGCCTTCCTTGCCCCCGCCCCCCCTTACGGCCGGCCTACGGGGCGTGAGAAGAAAAAAGTTTGGAAAGTTAGGCAAAAATTTGAATCAGAAACGGGCAGAAGCTAGAACCCACTGTGTCCCGGAGAGATTGTGTGCCGGCCACGCCGGGGGGGTTGTCAGCATGGCGGAGGCCCGTTTTTGGCAGGACAGACAGGAGACAGTGGTCCCCCTGTTGCAAATGGGGTTTTCCTTGCCTTGGCCTTCAAGAAGTCCCGCGCGGCCCCCGGAAATAAGAATAAAGGCAAAACGGGCGAAGGGGAGAGGTAGAGGTACGGATTGGTCTAGCCTTGGAGGAAGAAAAAATCTTCCACCCTTGGACGGGAACTTTTTCGCAAAACTGTTAAAAGGAAGGGGAAAGGGGAAGGGAGGGAATTGGTTGGTGTTTTTTTCCCCCTGCCGAAACAGAAAAGAGAGAAGCATGGGCGGTTGCCCCGGTTTTTCGGGGGGGGAGACAGTACAGGGGGGGTGTAAGGGGTTTGGTGGTAAAACTTCCGGGCGCGAGGCCATGGATCACGCGTTTTTGCCATCGACCCTTCAGAAGCGGAAAACATGTGCGCCACAAAATCATTATATTCCCCTTGCGAAGAGAGCTGGCATGGGACCTCTACAAGGTGAGGGTAGTGGCAGGACGAAGAGGGGTCGTTGTGTTGTTTGTTTTCTTGTCCGAAATATATATTACTGAAAAAATATTTATAAAATGGGAAAAAGATTAAGAGGAAGAATGGAAAGGAAATAATAGAAAGCCTCTGAAAAAGAAGAAAAATAAAAGAAACAAAAAAGAGAAAAAAAAATAGAAGGAGAGACGGTAAACAAAAGTCATATTAGTTGTTTACATTTTAAGTATGATTTTTATGGACGTTAAGCTTTATTCAAGTTTTAACACTTGAAAGTTTTTTTTTTAAAAGCAAGTTTCATTTATCGAGATCAAAGGTGAAGATATATATCTCTCTCTATATATATCACTTAAACCCATTTTTTTTAAATTTTTACTGTTTATTATGATAAATATAAATGTACGTGTATCTTTACCTTCATATTTATTGTTTTCTTTACTTATTTTAAAAGAAGTAAAGATTCTAGGTATGGTATTATATATAATATCTCTTTTTTTTTTAAAACCATCAAGGTAAATATTCAGTATATTATTTCATCTATTTTATTATTACCATTCTCAAAAAAAAAAAAAATAACATTGGCATAGGGGGAGATGAAAAAACCCAATTATTTGATCGAATCAAAGTTCTCATTTAAATTTTTCTCCCAAAATACCAAATTTTTAATTTCTCTATCTCTCTTTACTAAGGTCATGGGCGTTGTTTATTTCTTTTGTCTTTTTTTTTTTATCTTTCTTTAATTTATAATTTAATAAAAAAAAAAAAAAAAAAAAAAAGAGATTGGTTTTATGGAAAGTCTATTTTATCTTTTTCCCCTAAAACTTTTTTTTTCAAATAGATCAGATGTCAACTTTTTTTTTTAAAGTTCAACCTATTTTTAAAGATTGTTTATAAACAAAGATACTTTTTTTTTTTTAAGAAACTATTTAATACCCTTTAAAAATGATTATATAATATATTTAATATTTGCAATAATCTAATCCATTTTTTGTAATATTCCGGACTGCGAATCCACTATTTATAGCGCTTTACACATCTTCAATAGTTAGTAAATTTTAAAATTGTTCTAGCAATGATTTTTTCACATTCAAAAATGTGCAAATATTGTTCGAACATGCGATTCTTACAGACCTAAGTATATATACACCATGTCAATTTCTCTCTGGCCAGATCTTTCAATATATCAAGATAAAAGAAATCGGTTACAGTCACTGTCAATTTCACCAAAAAATTGGGTGATTTTGTATGAGATTATATATATATTATATAGATATTATATAATATTATATATAGTTTTAATATATATATATATATATATAATATATATATATATATATATATATATATTTCTATATAATTATTATATATATTATATATAATTTGAAAAGGTCAAGGATGTGTGTTCGTGACGTATGGTTCATCGGAGGGAAACGTTGAAGAGAGAGTACGATTATTTTTGGATAATCTGAATGATGTTCTTGATTGGGGGTGAGTAGGAGCATTCAGATTGATGTGTTGGGGACCCTGAAGGTTGGATAGGTGATCAAAAAAGGAGTATAAGCTATGGTGGCGAGAAAATATTAATTTTATCGAAGGTGATATCTCTTAAGAAGAGAGGTATGTGGTTGTAAGTAATACTTTCTATATATATATATAAGTATTCCTAAGTATACTTAGAGTTGGTGAAGGTAGAGATGGAATCGAATTGAAAAGTATGATTATTTTTGTGTTTGGTGAAGAAGGAGAGTTTAAATTTATGTTTTGGATTTATAATCAGTATTTTAGGGAATGGGGATTATCGGATCAGTATGTTTTCTATGTTTAAAATTAAGTTAGTGGGGGCTTTGGATGGAGAGGAAGGTGATACGAAAGAAGATAGGTAAAAATTAAGAGTTGAGAGTTAATGAGCAAAGACCAATAAGGATAAGTAATGTCAGAACGCTTCGCTAGTAAAATCGGTTGAATGTGAACAAGTTGATACTTGAACATAAATGCTGGGCAAAATGAAGGAAGCGAATTGTTATTAGTTTTGCAAAGAAAGTGTGTGGATGTACTAAAGTAGAAAGTAAGAATGTTTTTAACTAGCGTAATGGTGGAATGTAATATATATAGCGGGTTAAAGGTAAAATAAGTAAGCGTGGTTATATAAAGCAAATGATTGAAAGTATCTATATATATATATATTATATATAGAGGAAAAAAAAATTACTAAAAGTTTACGATAGCACTAACAAGATATTATATATTATTATGTTATTAGTATGAATGGGGACCTACAAGGAATAGGAAGCTCTTCTGGAAAGGAAACGGAGAAAGGTAAGAATAAAATAAGAGATGAATCTTTTTAGAATAATGAATAGGGATGGTGCTTTTGTAACTATTGAAATGATGTGAGGGGTGTGAAAATATCATCTCAATATATCTGCACAATATTAACATAATGATGAGGTGCTAGTGAATGTGTGTGGTTTTAATGTTTGTAAGAAGGAATAGTATTTTTGGGGATGAGGTTATTAGTAAGGAGTGAGAAATTTGAAAGTTGGTGAAAAAGTTTGAAGAATGGTAAATCTGCAGGTATAGACTGAAATTACTAGTGAATATTATATCTATATATTCTCTGAGGCGAGATTGGTGGATTGATTGACTTGAAAGTGTGATAATAAAGCGTTTTATGGGGGTTATAGTCCTAAGGGTTGGGAGGAGACGGTATAGTACCCTTTATAGGTAAGTGAGGAAAAGGGGTCAAGGGGAACTGTAGAAATTTATAGGGGAATAAAGTTTATTGAGTGTTGTAGGGAAGGTTATATGCTGGTATTTTTCGTTTAAAGAGTGCGTCGAGTGGATTGAGGGACTGATTGCAAAGAAGAACAAGTGTGCGTTTAGGAGTGGGTAGAGAGATGTGTGGATCAAATCTGTTACATTGAAATAAATGATTGAGTTGAGGAAAAATGACGGGAGAAGAAGAATAAAATTATATTTAGGTTTTATTAGGATTTACAACAGGCGTATGATAGAGTTAATAGGGAAGCTTTACGGCAGTATTAGTGATATATGGTGTTTGGTGGTAGGCTCTTGAATGGAATCAAAGAGTATGTATGACGATAGTGAAGCAGTGTGTAAGAATAAATTGGGGTCAATGTGTGATGTGGTGTAGATTAATAGGTGGAGTGAGACAGGTTGTGTTTGTCTCCTTGTTTGTCAAGGTGGTATTATTGGATGGGTTAATGAATAGAATTTCGAGGTGGGAGCAGGAATTGGTGTTAGAATGATGGGAGGAATGGAGAGGAAGTGGAAGGTGCCACTACCTATTATATGCGGATGATTTGGTTCGGTGTGGCTTTACATCTGAAGAGTTTGAGAGGATTGTAGAGAGTTTGGCAGGGTGTGTAAAATGTAGGGTTTGAAAGTAAACGCGTAGATAAGAGTAAGTTATGGTTGTGAGTGAGGACATATTTCTCTCATGTGAAGTATGTTAGATGGTGAACAGCTGGAAAAATGGTCTGAGTTAAATATTTAGGGTATGTTGTTGGATGAAAAGGGAACGGAGATGCAAAGTGTAGTAGGAAGTTGTTGGAATGGCAGGAAGGTTGCTGTGCATTAAAGTTAGCGGTGGTGAATGTAAAGGGGAACTTAAGTGCTTGAGTGCTTGTGTAGATCTTACATGAGTGGTATGTTGTTACCTGTGTATTGGTAGAACTTTATGTCTTTGTTTGGAATAAGAATATATAGATCTTAAAGTTCAAGTGTTTCAGATGACAATCTAGGAGGCATGCTATGGTTGTGAGAAAGAATGTAATAGATAATGAGGAATGAATGCGTATTAGAGAGTTGGGTGTGATAAGAAAGGGTAAAATGAGAGTATATAAATGAAAGTATGTTAAATGGTTTGGTCATGGGAAAGGATGAATGATAGTATCGGTTGGTTAAAGCGGATGTCATAGTGGAGAGATGTGTTGTTGGAAACCTATCTCGTGAGAACCGAAGAGAAAGTGGATTGAGGCGGTGAACGAAAGATAGGAGAGGAAGAGAAATGTGGAGTTTATGGCGAGAATAAAGGTGCAGGATAGGAGAGAATGGCGGGTTTGTGAAGGGGTATTGGTTGTGGCCCACCTGGCACAAGGGATGAAACCCTTACATTGACGATTTACCCATTAGTGAGGGTCCGTCGTAGTTCCCATTGAAGTCTCTAGTGTGAATTTTCTGTCTGTGACGAGCTGTCACTAATTAATGGTACATATGGCGGTTAAAGGCTGGCTTCTTTTCGACATTTGTCCATTACTCTCCTTGTCTGCTTTTCTTTTC
>JABUQX010058276.1:40000-52857 GCA_015478945.1 Trachelipus rathkii | reverse complement strand
TACCGCCGTGTATTATTGGACGATGGTTACTATAATATATGTACACTGGGGTCTTATATATTTCGCTAAAAGCCGTAATAACCTCAGGTATGGGTAATTGCCCTGGCAACTTTACTAATCGAAGCCGTTTTTGTGTCTGTTTCCCTAGCAATTTGTATTTGTGTGGATGTTTCTGCAGTTCTATCGCTATAGTGTCCCGTACTTCTAAATGTCTTTCTACCGAACTATATAAGAACATGGAGAAACACTTATACAACGAATCACCCCCCCCTGCTATTTCTATTTGGAAATAACCCTCAGGTATGAAATCAGATGTAGCCTGATCGGGTAGTGTATCTAAGTCGTCATTTGTTGGAGAACGAGAAAGAGCATCTGCGACCACATTTTGTTTACCAGATATGTGTCGGATTTCAAAGTCATATTCATCCAACTCCTCCATTGTGCGAGCTAACCTCCCATCCACAAGGCTCATATTTTGCAAATAGATTAAAGGCAGGTGGTCCGTATAAATGATAAATTTAATACCGCGAAGAAAAGGTCTGAGGGATTTAACAGCCCATCGCAGGGCAGTCAGTTCCTTATCGATGACACCATAGTTTCTTTGGGCCCCATTAAATGTCATCGAAATGAAAGCTATGGGCCTACGTTCCCCCTGTTGTTTTTGAGAAAGACAAGCACCAGCACCAATCTCAGAAGCATCAACGTGCAATTCAAGAGGTGACGCCTCCCTACTATAATTGGGAAATCCTAACAAGTGTGGATTAACGAGTGCTTGTTTGAGCTCCTCGAAAGCCTTTTGACACTCAGGGGTCCATTTTACGGTTTTTCCCCCTGTCTGACATGAAAGCGGTTTGCTTATTTGTGAACAGTGTGGGATATGTCTTCGATAGAAGTTCACCATTCCCAAAAATTGGCGAAGGTGTTTCACAGTGGTAGGGGTAGGAAATTCTAAAACTCCCTTAATGTTTTTCGATAAGGGAAGTATGCCCTTTTCAGATATGCGATGACCTAAAAATTCTACTTCAGTCCTACATAGGCGGGTTTTGCTAGGCTTCAATTTATACCCATTGCTTTCCAAGGCCGAGAGCACCTGATCCAAGGTATGTATATGTTCTTCTACAGTTTTACTAAGAATAATGATGTCATCCACATACACCATTACCTTAGACCATGGTAACCCAGTCAACGCGAGCATCATACCTCGCTGAAAAGTGGCTGGCCCGTTTTTCACTCCAAAAGGCATTTTTAAGTATTCGTACTGGCCGAAGGGGGTAGAAAATGCCGTTTTTTCAATACTATCAGGCTCCATATTGACCTGATAATACCCGCGAACTAAGTCAATAGTAGAAAAGTAAAAGTTCCCATGCATGTTATATATCGTATCAATTAAATTTGGCAACGGGAAAGAGTCTGTTTTTGTAACATTATTCAGCTTACGGTAGTCGATGCATAAACGTAATTTACCATCTGGCTTTCTGACCGGAACTACCGGGGCTGAATATGGTGATTTACTGGGCCTAATAATGTCCTGTGATAGTAATTCTTGGCATTGTTGCTCGATTTCTTGAGCTAGGGGTCCTTGGACTCGTCGTACGGGTAACCTAACCGGCCTTGAACTTTCTATTTCAATAGAGTGGGTGATGTTCTTGGCCACACCCACGTCGTGGTCGCCAAAACTTAAAGCGGCCCTATGCTTCAATAGTACTTCAACAAGATCTCGTTTCTGCTGTTCATTTATTGGAAGATCAGAAAAACCGAAATCTGCTTTTATTTTTTCTGGGGTCCAGGCTTCATTACCCTCTGGACTCTCATGGAGCTGTGGATTTATATTAAGATTACGCACCCTTAAAGTATCCTCTTCCGTAAGAGGGCAAATATACCCTACAACAGTGTTTTTTCGTAAGAATTGAGTTCGATCCGAGTTATTTAAGAGCGCTACCTGACAGTTTGTTGATAAATCCAGTACTCCCGACACTGGGACGACAGTGTGGTTTTGTTTACCGTGAAACCCTACTATAGTTAAAAGAGGGTCTGAAGGTCCTTCCACATCAATTAACTTACAAGAGAACGGGGGAATACTAACCGAGTGCGTACTTATACATTTATAGAATGGGATTGAAAGACTTTCATCTCTAGCCACAATTTCCATTCCATTTCCCTTTCTGTGAATTAGTTCTCTTGTTGTGAGGTCCGGAAGGAGGTCATTTTCCTTTAAAGCTACAGCTCCCAAGACCATTGAAGCTGGCATTAATTCAGCAGGAATAATTAAAAAAATTATAGGCTTAGTCACAAAATTACTATCATGGAAATACAAAGGGGTTTCTATATAATACTTGACGGGAACTGTGTGATCCTTTACCAACCCAGTAACGGCTTTTATACCTATTTCTGACGAAAGCCTCATTAATCCATGCTTTAGATGATCGACAATTAAATCAGTGCAGATTAAGCTTATTCCGGCTCCACTGTCGACCATACAACTGTCGAACCCACTACTATTCGGTTTGATAGCGACAGATATTATCAAAGGATCGGTGGAGGCCCTACAATTTACTGTCACAGTACGTAATCTATTATCTATTCCTGTGGATGCCACTTCTTCCTCGGCCATGTCTTTTTTCCCAAGTTTAAAACTTTCAGGCACATCATCCTTCCCCCTTTCATTGCCTATTGAGTCTATTACCGAGTCCAATCCCACGGGCTGACTCACGTCTGTGGGGACTAGTAGTTTACCGATTCCGGCTGCGATTCATCTAAACCCCTGCATTGACCTTCCTTATGTGGCTTTTGGCAATAATCGCAAGGATTCAGATATTTACGCTGTGGGCGAGGGCTTTCGCGCTTTTCGGGTGCGGAGGCTTGGGCTGCATTAGATCCGGGATTACTGCAAGACACCTTTTTAATAGCTCCCATGGGGTGATCGTTAGTGTTATCATTAGAAGGGGTAAATTCCTGACTACGAACATTATTCGATCTGGGGGGTGTTGTCTGAGGACATCTCATACCAGGGTGCGGTCCTTTACAAAAAGGACAATTTACTTTTGGTCTTTGGGGAGGTGAAGCAGCTGACTTATACGATCTACACTCAGCCCGTACATGACCTTTTTTCTTGCAATAGCTGCAGATGCCGAGATATTTGTAACATTCTCGCATCTGGTGGCCTATTCGTTCACAGTACTCGCAAATGAGCTGGTTTTTCTCAGCGGAATTGGGATGTGTTTGGGATTTTTTGTAATTAGGTGGGGAACCACGGCGACGGTTATCTTGATAATAACGAGATGTATTTGTTTTCTTGTTTGGACTGTGGGACTCCCGATGATATTCAATAGGTAGAGGCTGGCTACTTTTACCTTTGCCCTTACCCTTTAGAACATCCGTCCAACTAGGGGCTAAAGTATCTATCCTAATTACCGATTCAATGGTTTCATTCAGATCGTCCTTTGGATTATCATTTTTAGAATGCTGAATTGGTCTTTCCTTTTGATCATGGGACGATAACGATATTGAGTTAGGAAATTCGTTATTGTCTGTTTCAAGGGAATCCGCGAAACCTACTATTTTATGCCATGGAGTACGGCTTACTTTGTCAAGCTCCTGCATTTTAATGTATTTTCTAACACTTTTTTCGATATAGGGGGGAAGACTACATAAGAACGCGGTGCGAAGCGAATCATGCTCTCGCATATCCAAACCTCTATACGCGCGTCTGGCTAAACGTTCCAACCTGAGAGCGAACATTCTGATGCTTTCACCTCTTTCTCTACGTGCAGAATGGTAAGCTTGAAGCTTATATTCATTCTTTCTCTTTTCTTCTTCATCAAACCAACTAATAAGTGTGTCACGGACTGAGAAATAATCTCTATCATCTTTGACAAGTAACTTGTATAATTTAAGGAAACTGCCTTCAAGTTGTCGGCCTAATAACCGCAACCATTGATGAGGAGCACCAGGATAATGGAGAGAACAGTAGGCTTCAAAGTCCGTTAGATAATGTATCAGATCCTGCTCCGCCTCATACTTAAACTTCCCCGGATCCACCACCTTTAACTTCTGTGAATTCCGGAGCAACTGTGACAAAAGGACAATAGCTTCTTCCAACATATCCAATCGTTGTTTAATTTGAGGTCCTGTATACATAGATTGATCATCGTGACTGAAATATCTCGGATCCCGCGGTTTAACTAAAGATCTAGCATTTGTAGGATCTAACTGGGGGTAAGAATTTTCTCGAGGGGGTTTTAATAATTTACGCGTTCGATAGTTTAAATCGGTTTTGAAATTATCAGTGTTACCCGCAAGTTTTTTTTCTAAATTTAATAATCTTTCAGATTCGGTGTTAAATGCATCCTTTGTTTGAGTAGTTTGAGTAGTGTATTTCCTATCTGTGTTTTTATTTGGCTTTGAATCCTTATAGATTTCCGCCTTTTGTATAAGCGTATTTCGTGTACGAGTATTATCAACATACTGTGGTAACAACGGAAGTACTTGTGTATTATTTACATTGTCTTCATCTAGCAAAGAATCATTTATCTCTGATCGTGTTATTAGTGAATCGTCGCTTTTATCAAGTGTTTGATCTCTCGATTCATTTTCATCAAATGTTTGGCCTTGTTGGCTTAGTTTCTGAGTCATTATTTGTTTTGTTTTATCTAATTTTGTGAGTATTTTGGTCATTTCCTCAACGGAAAATATGTCATCCTGTGTTTCGACTCTACTGTCTGTGTTGTCTGTGTATGGTTCAAAATTATGACTTTCTTGTGAACCAATTTCAGTATTTAAATCTATAAGTGTGTCTTGTTTTACTACTTTTTTTTCTTTCAACTCTTTATCCTGTTTAGCTAAAAACTCAGTAAGTAATCTTTGTTTGGAAGTGTGGTAATCTCGTTTGTCTGACATGTTTGATTTTGAAGAATAGCTAAATGCTTTTACTATTTAAGGTATCAACGAAATTAAAAAGAACCAATTAGGTTAAGAAGATGGTCAAATTGACTTGTCAATAAACGAGAAATTAAACGAAGAAAGGTATATAACAATGACAGTGTGACTTAAGGTCACAATCTATCTAGCGCACTCTTAGCGAACAAGAACTTAAGGTCCCTGTTCGGGCGCCAATTAATTTTATACTTATGTGGAGGAGAGTTGAACACGGGGTTATATTTGGCAACAATGGCCTGAGCAAAGAAAAAGAGAGATTAAACCCGGTTTCGTATTCAACCCTCCTTTGGTCTGTGTAAATATAAATATTAATATAGAACCTAGCTCTATACAGAAAAATAAAGAAATAATTAAATGGAATTTAATTTAAATGAAATTAACTAGATACCTTAAGAAAATGATGAAAGGATCTAAATCTGGTCAACTTTTCCTGACACCATCTTTTATCTACGCCAAAAAGAGCTATTGGTAGGCTATTCCAAACGCGGTTCTTCTGTCCAAGAACCTCAAGTAGTTCACACAAGGGCGCGTGTTGTTAGATAGATGAAAGTGACGTATGTGGGTGTTAAATTAATTAATATTTCTTTCAAAGGGTAAGAAAAGAAGTATAGGTTTTATGTTTTAATAACTGACTAATTTTAAATGTATATCCCGATAGCTATAATACTTTATAGGGATTTTATATACATACATACAAGAAAACAATAAGGACGAGACCTTATTGACATTAATACTAAGTAATTACGGTGTAATAAATGTATTGTAGTTTTGCTTATATACAAAAGTGTTTCAATAAGACTAGTTATAATGTGCTTACATACAAAAGTGTTAATATCTTAGTGAGATCAAAGGTTCCATTAACTTACTTCTCAGTTTACAATGATACGAAAAGTTATGGTTATATTAGCAAATGCTCTTATATACATAAATCAATGATTATAATTCACAGCCAAGTTAATCACGAGTAAGTGCTAATGTTATAGCAATTTAACTATACTTTATAAACTATTGTACAAGACAAATATGGTTCTATTAAGAGACTACTTATTTAATCGTCAGATGTTAAACATGCTAGTACAAGCAATCTCATTTACAAGTAAGATCTAAGCACTGAACTTAACTTTTAAATCAAAGTATAAAGTTTAATCCGTTCTCAAGTTCCAACAATCATTCAGTCTTCAAAATAGTAATCCCAATACTGAAATCAACCCAAAGCTGGAAAAGGTATTTGTTCCAACCCAAAAATGAAATAGGTAGTTCTTCAAATATATACTAAGAGTCAGCCCAAAGCTGAAAAAGGTAGCTCTTCCAATACTGAAATTCAGCCCAAAGCTGAAAAAGGTAGCTCTTCCAATACTGAAATTCAGCCCAAAGCTGAAACCTACATAAATGAAAACAAGCTTAACATTGATATTCTTAAATTCCAGCATTTACTTTAATTAAACAATTTCTTTAAAGCTTACCCCTGCTAATTATGATGCAATCAGAGGGGGTTTCCTATGACATACACTATCTGCCTATGTTCTAATGTACACTGCAATCAAGACTTCGAGAGTTCTAACAGGTTTGTAACTGTAACATAATATTACTTTGAAATTTCATGTTGTTTAAAAGTTAACTTAATTTAAGTAATTGAACAATATCTTAAACTTAGAATATCATTAATAATGCATATAGATTAATATTGAATACCAACTAACCTTTCAGAACAGATTAGTGGCTTGAACTGAACTGGACAATCAACGATACGATTCAAACAATGCTCCACAATTTAGTAAGTATCCTCAGTGTGTTTTTTAGAAATGTTTACCATGAAACATACATTTATAAAATTAAACATTCATCAATTACTAATACTAATCTTTGTATTAACTGAAAAATAGGATAAATAAGTAGTACCCGTATATTTTACACAGGTTGGCGATAAATGAAGTATAAGGATGAAAAATTTTAATAAAATAAAATAACTCTAATCACCAACTAATGAGATTATAACTCATAGATTCCTCCTTTGTAAGAATCAGAGTATTGACCAAATAGTCCCCCTCACATCCCCCCCCACTAAGTCTAAGCCCCCACCCCTCCATCTTTGAACAAGTTTAGGACAGATATTATATATATATATGATATATATATATAATAATATATATATATGAATAGATATATATAAAGTCTGTTCTAGTATAGTGTTATTTACTAAATCTATCAAATAAACTTCTATGTACACTACACACCTTTATATCGAAGGAGGATAGAAGTGATTGCAACAACTATAGAGGAATATCCTTGCTTACACATGCAAGTAAGGTATATGAGAAGATTGGGAAAAACAACGAGAGAGAAGTGGAGAATAAACTTAAATGAAGACAACATGGATTTGACCAGATAAGAGGAACAACTGATTCTGATTTCTGCGAATATGAAAATTGAAAAAAACTGGGAGTGGGGAAGGTATTTCAAACCACCTTTTTATCGATTAGAGAAAGCTAGACAAGCAGTGCCTAGGGAAAAGCTATTGAAAATGATATGGACCATACTACGGAATAGGACCCGAAATGTTTTATTGGGTAATAGAAGGGAATGCACATGGTCAATGAAAGTTGCTTGAGAACGTCAATGAGGCGTTGGTAACTGGTTTGAGGTGTAGACGGGATTAAGACAAGGCGGTACTCAACGTTACTTTTATGTTCACTGTATAGGATTAAATGTATAAGAATGGCCGCTGGAAGAGGGAGTAGGAGATGGCTTGATGGTATATTGCTTGATGAGTAGTAGCCTATGGACGAGAGAGGTTAAGAGACATTTCACAAAGGGTGATGACAATATGGTCAGAAGTGTTACGCGATGAGTGAAAGAAGATGAACCAAAGAGAAGACAGAGGTTGATGAGATTTCGAGGGAGGAGGGATAGATGTGAATCCAGCGTGGACGGGATCATGTATTCGAGACACGGGAAGCTTCAGGTACCTGGGAATGACGGTGAATTCGGAGGGCAGATGACACAGGCAGTGAGGGAAAGATCGAGAAAGAAATTTTCAAGAAGATCTGAGGCAAACTGTACCCGACTATTGTAAGAACAGGGCATGCTGACAAGAAAGGTGAAGGTGCTCATTTATACACGATGCTGAGAGCGACGCTGATGTACGAAGCGAATAAGTGGACTCTGAACACCAAAACCAGAAGTAGGGTGGAGGCGGAGGAGATGTTGAAGGTGTGTTAAGACTGATAGTCGGAGCAGAGTAGATGGGAGAGGAGGAGGAATATGTGAAGATTAGGCGCGAGCTGAAGGTGGAGTCTGTTCTGGATCTGGTGTGAAAACAACAGTTGAGATGGTACGAAAGGTAAAGAAGATAAAAGATGAAGATAAAGATAAAGATTACGCTATACGTCCGGCGGGAAGAAGACCAAGGAAGAGATGGGTAGATGGAGTTGTGGCAGCTGCAATGAAGAGAGGACGAAACCTTGAACAGGTGAGGAAGAGGAGATTGTACCGAAGAACATGGACGGCATGGAGGGGCTGTCGTAAGTAAAGAGGGCACAGCCTAACCTACAAAACCCCCACTTTGTGGAGAAAGATTGATATATATATATATATAGTAATATATACTTATTATATATGTATATATATATATATGATATATCTATAATATATTTATATATATATAATATATATATATATATATATTATATATATACTATATATATAAGTAATAATTGAGTTTTACAAATTTAATTCCATATATCGATAGTAAATATGATGTTGAAAATGATTTTTTTAAGTTATTTTACAAGTAAATTATCACAAAGAAATTAGTTTTAAATGTGACATTGAAAGTCTGACGGTACTCTCATGTACCGTCTTCTAAATTAACATAATAAAAAAAAAATTCGGAGAAAAAAGATAATAAACCATCTTCTACACTCAAAATAAATATAATACAATAGAAAAACTATAGAACGATAAATGACAAACCTACTCTCGTACTGAAAGGGTTAAACTCCCAATTGGAACTCCTCCCCTCTTCTTCACCTTTCTCTGAAATAAACATCCTTGGGAATTTCACTGTTTGCCACAGCCAATGACTTTCCTTTAATAGATGCAGCTGGTGAACCTGCCCACCACTTTTATTTCATATTGACCTCAAGCAGCTGCTGTAGCTTCCCTTCTTGTATCCCTGATTGTCTTGAAGATGGATCCAAAATTCTAGACCTTTTTCCAATCTCTAAAACTTATTCAATTAAACTCAACTCTTTCCTCCTCTGGGTTTCTTCAATCACCTTCTTACCTAGCTATCTAACTGATGGTTATGGTCTTCTGCCCTTAAGGATGTGGGGAATTTTATGTGATGTTATTTTGACTATGTTTAGGCTGAGGATAAAGATAACTAATTTGCCATACTTACTAAGACCTGTTTCATTTGAGATTTCCTCCTTGACTTGGCTATTCATATTAGTCTCTCTCAAATTTTCTGTCCATGACTGCAAGTAGAGCATCTTCTTCCTTCCTTCAGCTGCACTTCCAACTCAGTCCATTCTTATGCCACTGACTCAAACAATTGGATCACTCTCCTTATAGCTACTATCACTTAAAATTAACAGTTGGCTCTTTTGATTCTGCTAGTTACATACCAAGTCCCTTTTGAGGAGAGCTTCTTATGACTCATTTCCCCACACGAGTTCAAACTGTTTCCTAGTATTTGCTGGAACTAGAGTTACACTTTTCTTCTCAATTTGTTCACGTATATTTTATTGGAACTCTGTTAACACTACTTTCCTTCAACTAACACTTCCAAACTAGAAATGTCTGCGACATGTAGCCTTTTCATCTGAATATTTGTTTTTTCAACCAAAGATTTTTAGAAAGGACCTGCCTTTCCCCAGCAGGGGGTGATATATATATTATATTATATATATATAGATATTATATATAATTATATATATATATATATATATATAGATATATATATATATATAAATATATACTATATATAATATATATATATAATATCATATTATATATATATACGGCTTATATAATATTAGTTAAAATCTTTATTACTAGTTACTATTAAGCTCTGCACCAGGATTTGTCAGCCTCTGATTTAGGTCTGAATTTTGAAAGAAAAAGCGAAGGTTTGAAAATAATATGCTTGGTACTTCTACTGGGAAGCTAAACGTACCAAATCCAGTATTTCTTTTCTTCGCTGCAATCATTAAAGAATTCCCATTCTCTAACTTTTAATACATCATTAGTCATTGATAGTTATAGGCTATAATGTTCTTATTCAACTGTAATTTTAAAATATTAAAATCTTTATATATATTATATATAATACTATATAAATAGTATATATAATATATATATATATATATATACTATACTTATGATTTAATATCATATATATATATATATACTATATATATATAAATTATTCTGTATGTGGAAAAGTTTTTTCTATTAGCCTGTTGATGCGAAATATACTGTTATGATGTTACGATTTGATTACATAAATGACTAAAAAATCATATTTGGTTTTTTTAATCACCTCAGATCTCTGCACTCACAGTTATTCCGACTTTCTGCAAATTGCTAAAAAAAATTTCACCTTAGTAAAACTCACCCAGCGCAATCATACTATACTTCTAAAAAAGTATATGAATAGATAAGAATACAAAAAAAGCAAATGCTAGGTGCGTGTCCCTGGCTTCTTTAGGAAAAGAAACAAGTCTGGGCATGGCTCTAACAGTAGCGCAGAAGGGAAGCACGCGGCTTCAGCCCCTGATTTTTATAAAAATCACAGGATATACTTTAAAAAACAATAATAATTGAAGAAAAAAAAAAAAAAAGTGTTGGTCTTTAAAAAAAATAGTTACAGCCTCTCGAAGTTGTTAAAATCCCATGATTCTTACAAAAAAAAAAAAAAAATTTTAAATTTAAAAATCACAGGATATATTGCTATACTCTAAAAAAATTAATAATAAAGCATAAAAAAAAATATAAAATGATTTAAGTCTTTATGAAAAAAAGTTACAGCCTCTCAAAGTTTAAAATTTTCCCATAGGCTTTCTTATAAAAAAAAATTAGTGGGCCTCATGCTCATTTTAGGACCATCCTAGTTTGGGTTTTGATAAGATTTGTTAAGTATACATACATTATCTTTGTGTATACCTAACAAAACCTATCATAACCTGAAAATATAGGGAGTTTAACAACATTTGAGAGGCTAACTTTTATTCCTAAAGAGACCGCCACCTTTTTTTTTTTTTTTTCATTATTATTTTTTTAAAGTAGCTATATGCTGTGAGTTTTATAAAAATTGGGGGTGAAGCCCTTCTGGGCTACTAATACCATTTTGTTTTTTTTATGCTTCATTTTTATTTTTTTTTAGTATATCCGGTGATTTTTAATTTTTTTTTTATAAGAAAATCCTATGGGAATTTTAACAACTTTGAGAGGCTGTAACTTTTTTTCTAAAGAGACTGCCATTTTTTTTTTATTATTATTATTCATTATTTTTATAAAAATCAGGGGTGAAGACCTTCTGCACTACTATTACCAAAAAAAATTTCAGCTAGCAGAGGCAAAATGGTTATATACCGTAAAATGGGGGAATACCGGTCAAAAATCGCCGTTTTTTTTTATTTAAGAATCTTTTAAAATTGAAATTTTAAGTTATATCTATACTTAATAGTTTTTTCTCACATTTAGAGTTTCCTTAATGTTTTAAGAATAATGAAATAATAAAAATCTCGAAATGAATATTTTTAAAAAAATTTTGAAAAATTCCATTTTCAAAAAATTGAATTCGGGAAAAACCGGTCAGTGGTGTCGGGGGATTTTCGTTTTCACTATTCTTCATTATTGTTCTTTTAGAGTATATCCAAAGATTAGTAATATTGTATATCCTGCGATTTTCATAAAAATCTGGGGTGATACCCCTCTGCTCTACTATATCAAAATATATTCCCAATTTTCCTTTATATGAAAAAAAAAAAAAAAAAAAAAAAAATTTGCCTTTCAATTTAGATTTAAATTTTTTTTAAACGAATAGCAGCAAACCTGGAGGCTATAGGCAAAAACCAATCTAATTTTTAGAGGAATAAAATTCATAACTTGTGTAGGGTTGTTTAAATTCATTAGCTATAAAGTATAAAGAATATTAAATGCCGAAGCCAGCAGCAGTAAGTTTTTTTCTGTTCGAACTCTGGCAGTCCAGCACTCTGGCTCCACAGCGGCACAGCCCTGCCTATGGTTAATAAATTCACTTTATCCACACCACAGTATATATATTATCAGTAGGTCAGAAAGATAGGAATATTGTCGAGCATATACTGATATGCCCTTTTAGAATTGAAATAAATTTTAAGTACTATTTATGACGTTTTCGAGCATAAAGTAATCCAGCAATATTTTAAAAACAAATATTAGAATTTCCTTAAAAAAAAATTTAACCATGATTGGGTTTTAATATACTAAAAACGTAATAAGGTTGGTGGCAAAGCATTTAAGTACTAATTTATATTATTGAAAATTACTCTTATTATTGTATAAAAAACAGCCATCTTTTGTTGTCAATTGGATGTCTATTGAATTAGGTTGAACTATGAATCGGAAAGTAAAGATATCGATATGCCGATAATATCTATTTGATATATCGCTATTCAATATATAGATATATATAATATATAAATGATATATATATAATATATATAGTATATATATATATATATATATATATATATATTATAATATATTATATAATATATATATATATATATATATATGATGTTCGGGAAACTGCTGATATACTTCAATAAAAATAAACAACTAATTATCATTTAGTTTTAATAAAATTATTTCTCCTTTTTATAATCGATGTCTGTTTATAGAAGGATTCTAACATAAGTTCCATCTACTATAAC
>JABUQX010058276.1:17500-37500 GCA_015478945.1 Trachelipus rathkii | reverse complement strand
ATCCCGAATTCCAGGGGGGGGCAAGTGCCCCTCCTTGCCCTTATGTGCGGACGCCCATGCGACGACAGTATATTTCTACTATGGTACATATATCAAACTAATCAAAGTAAACTTTGATATATATTACCAGTAGGTCAGATAGATAGGAATATTGTCGGCAATTTTCTAGTAAATATCTTCGTTCCTAAATATTTTTCTAAAAAATTTTCTGTTCAAAAAAATTTCGAAGTTCAGAAAAGTTAAGTTAAGTTAAGTTTTTTAAGAAAATTGTTTAGTGGCAAGCTTGCTGGCGATAACACAGAAGCTTGCCACTAAGAATTTCTTTAAAACTTAACAACTTTCTGAACTGGAGAAAATTTTGATCAATAGGAAATTTTCAGAGAAAATATTAATCAAATACTAGATATTTACCATTTTCTGATATGCCCTTTTTAGACACTTCGAAAAAAAATCATGTACAATTACACCCTAGTACCCAACTATATAATGAACAGCCTCATCTACGAAGACAATAAAGAGTAAATCCGCGATATTTCTATCAACATAATATTTAGTCATTTCCATTAAAAAAAAATTACCCCACAATAAATACTAAAAATATATATGACTAGAAATAAATTTTACTAAATACAAAGCAATTTAAATATATTTTTATTTTTTAGCGGGAAATTTTGACAGGAAAGGTACACTGCATCAGGGTGTTGTGGAGTCGGGAGTCGGAAGTCGGGGACGGTTCGTAGATTGAAGAGAGTGGCAGTCGGAGGCGGCAGTCGGCATTTTGAAAAGGGTGTGTCGGAGTCGGTAATTTTGAATTTAGGGATTGGAAGTCGGAGTCGGAGTCAAAGTCCGGCTAATTTTCAAGAGGTCGGATGGAGTCGGAGTCGGTATTTTCAAAAGGTGTAGTCGGAGTCGGTAATTTTCAGAGGTCGAAGTTGGAGTCGGTAATTTTCAAGAGGGTAGAGTCGGAGTCGGAAAATTTTTGAACCGACTCCACAACCCTGCACTGCACACACACACAAGGTGATCCGAAAGATTATAGACACTTGCGATTGCAGTACTAATAATATCTCTACTAAGCTTTATCCCTCATGTTAGACCGTTTTCGTTTTTGTCATTTGTGGTTACGCTCGATAAGAAATGCGATTACCCAGTTTTAGAGCACAATTTCGATTGCAGATAAAACGAACGCGATTTCTACATAAAAGTCACATTTTTGTTTACAAACAATTCGAATCAGCTGTTGTGATGAAGCACGTAGTTTTGGGATAAGCAGAAATAAAAAAAAAATAACAAATGGTTCATATTTACACTGCCAAATAACTGATCAACTACTTGTCGATGGAAGTTTCCGATTTGGAAGACAATTAGATTTAAAGCTAGAATTTTATGATGAAAATTCATAAATTAAACGGGCGCTCCTACACGCCCGCATCTGTTTGATAAACATTTTTTCGTTAAGAACGGCTTAAATTCGGCAAGACGGGCACAACAGCAACCTTACAGAATTAAGGAAATTCCTAACATTTTTTCGTAAGAACGTGCTTAAATTCGGCAAGCACGGGAAACAGCAACGCTTACAGATTATAGGAACATTCCATTACGGTCGTTCTGGTGGAGCATTTTTCAAAATTTTGCGCTAAGTTTGACAAAAACGAATGCAAAATCCTAAAGTTCAGAAATTAATGTTAGTGATATATTTGAGATATGCCAAAACGATTGGAGTTTGCTAGCTTTTTTTACAAAATTTGTACTTATTTAGCTAACAGTTTGTTACTTAGTTATTGCTCAAGAAAGAGATGTGACAATATTTTACAAAGAATTCAGTAGTAAATAAGTTGGGGAAAAATATAAATGTTTATTATCTAATGCCGATATGTTACTCACTTCCTGCCAACCTTACCGAGAACTATATCATGAATTATGGAGATATATATATATATATTATATATTATATATATATATATCATATATATATACTATATATATAATAAATATATATATATATATAATTATAAGATAAGGAAGGAAATATATTTTAGCCAAAAAAGCAGTAAGGTTATAGGTTTGTTTAGGTAGACACAGATTTGTAACGAGTAAAGGTTAGGGCTGAAGTTTTTACAGGCACAATGATTAGTCATTAGGTTAAGGCTAGTTTTACGCACAGTTGAATAATAAAGGTTAAGGGCTAGTTTTACGCCACAGTTAGAATCAATAAAGGTAGGGCTACTTGCCAATCTCACAGTTAGCGTCTACTTTTAGTTTTGTTTAATGGGTCATTAGAAGCTAGCTCTACAACTTGTATTATATCATATATATATATAATATATATATATATATATATATATATTATATATATAAATATATATATATATATATAATATATTAATATCATATATTTATATATATAGTAATATATATTATATGATAAGAGGTGAATTTCGTCAGAGCTTTGAATTCGATATATCAGAATATATATGACATATATATATATATTATATAATATATATACTATATATATATATATATATATTATACTCATATATATATATATATATATATAAACTATATAATATATATAATATATAGATAGTAAATCTAGTCTCTAGCCCTAACACCACTTTTTATATCCCTAACCAGACTACAGAAGCCGTACCAGGTAGACCTAACCTAGAGTTATCGTCGTTTGCCCAAAACGGAGACCTAACCTATGATTTATCGTCGTTGCCAAAACGGGGAGATCTTATATAAATTGATTGTGCATTGCCCGACACACGTAACACTAACCTAGATAATTTGTTTTTAAGTAGAAAATTAATAATAAATATACTGATAGTATATATAATAAATAGCTCAATATATATATATTAATATATTATATATATGACTATATATATAGCTTTTATATATATATATAATATATACTACACTTTAAAGCACTTTTAGTATGCGGTCTGGGCCTCTGCATAGCTTCCTAAAAATAAGTGCTTCAAAACGGTCTTGCTTCAAAAGTTTTATGTAACTATTACAGTAGAAATAAATATTTTCAGGAAGATCGAAAAACACAAATTGATAAATTCATATTAAAATCTGGTAAATAAAGCTTTAAAATTTAAATTGTTGCACATCAATAGCGACACTGACAGTTTACTCCAATGATATTATAAAGCGCAAACGATGGCCAAAATACCACTGTTTTAAGTAACTAACGTCCTCTAGCAATAGCTTGCCAAAGAAAAACTCTCAAAACAGGTATTGTGCTTTTACAGTAGACACATTACAAATGTTCACCAATTTAGTTAAGGAACATTGTGATTGGTCAGACTCATATAATTTAAGCTTTAAAAGCTATTAAAAAGCTTTTAAAAAATCTTAAAATTATTAAATTTGCCCACCATACGAACTGAAAACTTAGTTCAGATGATACAGAATCCAAAAATTGGCTAACTTCTTTGTTTATAAAAATGACTATGTTGAATAGGTCTTGTATGGGATCAGCAATATAGATATTTGATCGATAATACGGTTTTGACTCTAGCAACTTTGCGCTCAGACGAAAATTCAATGTAAGTCTTATATAATTATATACTCATATATTATATATATATAATATTATATATATTATTATATACTCATACTATATATATAATATATATATATTATATATATATATATATATATATATATAAATATATATTATATATATATATATTAATAATACAAAAAATATATATATACTAATATTATATATACCATACCATATATATATATATTTATATTATATATATATATATATAATATATGATATAGTTATATACTATATATATATTCATTATATATATAATTATACTATATATATTATATATATATATCAATACTAGCCGATATTACAAATGACTTGATTCAATGCAATCGATATACGAAGCATCGGATATTCGATATAACGGAATCCAACAAATATCGCAAGGCCTGACTCTAGAAAATGATGGTGTTGCTTGTGCGAAAAGTAAAATTTTCCCCATATATATATTATAGTATATATTATATATATTACATATATAGATTTTATATTATTAATATATAAACGATAATATTATATATATTAGTTTCAGATATATATATATATGAATATACTCGATAGTCATAATATGATATAGACAGACAATCACTCTCGTTAAAAACATGGGGCAGTTTGGGGTTATAATAATATATTAAAAATCACGAGCTTTCGCCTACGATAGTCTGTAGGCCTTTTTCAAGTGGGGGAAATATATAAACAAAACGATTGCCGATGAAATGGGAATCTGATATTTTTTTCACATTTTTTTTAGTTGGTTGTTTTTTTGGTATTTCTTAGTTCGGTGAGATATTTAGAAGACAATAGTATTGAATTTTGCATTTGATCGAATTTATAGTATCCTATTGCTTTGTTGAAATTATTGGAATTTTATATAAATGGATTCAATGATTTTCTATTTTATGTGTGATTGATATTTTTCAGTGTGATGGTGTTATTGGAGTTAAATTTATGATGTATAAGGGCAGAATTTATGTTATCATTATTGAGATCCTGGGTATTGTGCTTGACTATATCTCGGCCCTGGTCTCAGAGTTCGTTGGTTTCTCCAATATAAACAGAGGGGCAATTGTGGCAGGGAATTTTGTAAACACATTGTTTTTGATGTCATTTCTTTGTTTTGGAGGTTTAAGAGTGTGTTTCAGTGTGAAGGTGTTGTTTTGGGGTGAAAATGATTGATTTTGGGATATGTTGTTTTATGTTATTGGTTAGGTTGTATGGAAGGGGGAGGAATGTTTTATTTGAATCATTATTTTTTTGGTTGTGTAATAGAATTGTTTGGCTTTCTTGTATGCTGTTTATTACATGTGGGGGATATTTTAGTTTTATGAAGGTAAATTATATATATTTTGTTTCTATGTTTAAATGATTGGGGGAACATATTCGTAGGGCTCTGAGGAATTTACCAATACGCAATTTTAAATGTTTTTTTTTGCCATGTGAGCGCCTGATCCTCAAGCGATCCAGAGTAGCGCTCACCAGTAGTGTAAATGGAGACGGGGGGAGAAGTTGCATATTCTGTAAAAAGGATAAAGATACGGATGATTTGGGTGGAGTCTTTTCATGTGAGAATTGCGTCAAGAAATGGTAAAGTGGTAAATGGTAAATTTCTTAATATTTCAATCTTTCTCTATTCTCTTTACTTCTACTAATCAATTTAGCCTATCTTAAGTTTAAGTAAGTGTTACGAACTGATAGGCAGAAGTTACTTATCAAAGAGCATCAATCTTTGAAAAAATCAGAAAACAAAGGTAAGACCCTATAACTCAATATTTCAATTATTCTTTCGTTATTATAGTACTGCTCTTCTAAACTTTTTAGTTGCATGACACCTTTTGAGGGAGTTCGTGCGATTTACCCTTCCACACAGTCTCATTCTTTTGTTCAACTCGCTTACTCTAGTTATATTAGTATATGTTCTTTGCGATCATAGTGTCTACAAGCTGACATTCATGTACACCTCGAGAACGGCAGCACCTACAGTAAAACAAATTATATATTTGGAATTCACGGAAAATTCTAAACTCGTTTGTGTTTTGTAATTTTTATTTTCTTATTTCAGCGGATAAATATTTACAAAAAACAAAAAATCCCCCAGTCTACTTTAAGGGGCTCCAGCCGACGGGGACAGAGGGGGACAGAATTCACCCACCCGTCGTCCCCGGGAAGTCGAGCGCAGACCCCGACTTGCCTTGCCCATCTTTGCGGTTTCTTACCTTATGATAATTCCTTTAGTCTTAAAAAAAAAAAGAATGAATTTACTTCCTGTTACAGCGAACAGCGAATTACCCACAGGTAAACTTCGCAAGAATATCGGGGGACCGAAAGTCGCGGGGTCTTCGGCCTCGGTAGACGGTCGGGGGGGACTTTCGCTCCCCCCTCTGTCCCCCGTCCGCTCGAGCCCCCCATAAATGGCAGGGGAAAAATTTATTTTTTAAATATTTCCGACGAATAAATGCAAAAAAAAAAAAAAAAAAAAAAAAAATTAAAAACCCTCCTTAAAATTTTCCGCCCTGATTCCAAATATATAACATATTTTAACCGTATTGCTGCCGTTCTCGGAGTTACATGATGTCAGCTTTATACACTCCGACCATGTTCTTTATTTAATGTACTATAATTGCAAAGTGTGGAACATCTTCCTTCTATTTTGTCCATTTTTTCTGACTTACACACTCTCATACCTTGCCTATAGGTTCATGTCAAATTTTAATGTGAATTATCATTAAGAGGATGTTTTCTCCTTCTCCACCTCTGATGAATTTTGTACAGCTCTCTATCCTTATCTAACCATAAGCGATAAAATTCTATTATTATTATGGACCACTAATATATTTCTTGCGATTGACCATTTAGGCATCACTTACTTGAAAGGAAAAAGTTAAAAGCCCCTAAATGTTGACAAAGTGGTCTTCTATAATCTTTACACCTATATAATTATTTTACACTAAACAGTAACAAATTTTTCCTTGGATGGAGATCCATTTATGGTGCTGCCTTAATTAACATTATGTGCCTTATGTATACTCTTATAGGCACGTCTATTTTTAGGTTGAATTGTAACTAGGCAGTAACTAGTTAGAAATTATGTTAATTAAATCGTACTCTGACGACATAGTTTAAACGTTTAAAACTGAAAAATGAAGTGTTCCAATTTGGGCATTTTATAACAGCTAGAATATCCTCCAATTTATCGATGATAATCAGATTTTGAACATTCCTTATATACATGAGATATATTTATTTTAATCCATTATTTATTACTACTAATTATAATTTTTCATTGAAAAATAGACTGGTAGTAGCCATGAAAAAAGCTCTCTAGAGTGCCAGTATTATTTATCTGGCACACGTTTGAATTTTCGCTAGCTAACGTAACTAATAGTAAATTATTTGCAGCTATGACATCCAATTAATACCTTTAAATTATATAAAAAAAAATCTGGTAAAAGGAAATTTATTCACAATTTACTTGGAACAAACTACAGTTATCCTGTACAGGATGGTTGTAGAGAATGATTATTATGGACTCGCATAGATGCAAATAAGATTTTTCTCCAAAGGTATGTTAAGTTAAAGGTTATTGCCTTCATATTCTATTATGCCAATTTGTTCATTTCTGAAATTTTAGCGGTATTAAAGTTTGAGTCTTGGAATTGAAGGGAACTGTGTTTATCCGTATGAGAAGCAAGTAACAAATTTAATTTATTTTTTCTTCGAATGCTACTTGGTCCCTGATGAATTAAGGTCTATCTTGGACCATGGAAATTACATATAAAATTCTAAAAAATGGTCTAAATTTAAATTATTTGCATGAGAAATACAATTTTACATTTCGTGAACAAAGCAATAATTCAATAATATAATTTAATTAACAAAAAAATCATTACTCGATGTTTTATTTATTTACATTATCAGTAAAACCACTTGTATTTTCAAAGTTGTGATAAAATAAATGCAAACATTCGGTGAGGAAAATACAACATACAACAAACTGTTTAATATCATGTCATGGGCAGATGAGATAAAAATTTAAAGTTTTGTAGCGAACAGAAGAAAACTGAGAAACGTTCGATTTCCAGTGCGAAGAATTAGAATTTTACTTACAGGGAGAGACTTGATTGGTTAATTAATTATTAAGATACTAGAAGAAATTGAGTCTGCTAATATCAATAAATTTTTAGTGCTCTGAATACAAGTAGATGTTATACGATAAAAAGTGAATTTTTTACAATTGAGCTCTATTAAAAGTATGAACTTCCTGTGAAGAAAATACCTTTTATAGTATTTCTAGATAAATATTTTTTATATTATATTATTATATTATTTTTACCCTTTCTTATTTTTGTTTTAAATGGTAATGAATATAAGTTAAAATTCATTATTATTTCCTTATCTATTTGTAGATATTAAGTAAGAATGAATCACAAATACTATAAATAAAAATAATGTGGGTACTTGCAGGTTGGGCTTAGAGCTGAATTAAAAAAAATGATTTCAACTGTAAATTCGTTTAATCACACATACATACACACATCCTCACCTACAGTCCTACACATACACTCACACACATATCTCACACACATCTACACACATACACGCCTACACACATACCTCACACACACCTACACGTAAACACCTACACACACCTACGCAAACACACGCACATTCACACACCTACACACGCACACCTCTACACATATAAACTTACACACATATACGCACACCTACACACACACCTACACACCCTCACCTACACATACACACCTACACACCCTCACCTACACATACACACCTACACACCCTCATCTACACACATACATACACACAAACACCTACAATATAGAGCACTTTTTCTCACCTTTCTTTGAAATCATTATTTTAAGTGATTTCAGCTTTCACCACCACCAATGACTTTCCTCTAATTCTGAAGAAACAGCTCTTGAAATTGGCTTCATTTTCTTTATTTAGAATGACCCTTGTTCAAATAGTGTAGCTCCTTACTCGTATCCTTAATCGTATTGGAGAGGAACCCAACATTCTTGACGTTTTCTTAACTTCTTACCCTTCTGTTCATACTGTTTAAACTCTTTCCGCCTCTGGGTTCCTCCAATCACCTTTTGACCTATGTTTCCTGTTCTTTCTCTTCAAGTCTTTCGGAAGGAAGACCCTTGGCTACATCGAGGAAACGTTTGTGCAATTTCGGTGCCGAAAATTGATCGGACTTGCCTTCTTACTTCTCTGGTTTCTTATGGACTGATAATTGCTTCAGCAGAATGGATGGTCAAGGTTATTCTCATAGGCATGGAGGCGTATATTCCCCACTCTTTCCCTTCAACTAAAGCTAACAACCTGCCTCCTTCAGGAGTTACCTTCGTCTTCAAATTCCGGAAATTCGAGCAATTAATTTTTTGTCCCGAAATCGTACAAAATATATTCTTGTCAACTATTCCATCTCTATCTTTCTACTTCAAGCTTCCTTCTTTCTTGCTGGAAATGTAATTAAGCTCATTCATCCTGTCCCTAAAACAGGGACCACTCTCTACCATTCAACTATCGTCCTATCGCTTCATTTTTTGTTCTTTTCGGTTGTCATCAATGCCTCTAAAACACGGTTTCTTCATCTTTCTACTCTGCACAATCTTATACACAATTATGTAAAACATGCAACTAAAACCTTCATCTGCCTTTAATACTCTTGAAATCTCTTTTTCTCTCGATCCTTCTTGAAAGGGTCACATTCTCTCTCTCTCTCTCTCTCTCTCTCTCTCTCTCTCTCTCTCTCTCTCTCTCTCTCTCTCTCTCTCTCTCTCTCTCTCTCTCTCTCTCTCTCTCTTTTTCTCTTTCTTGGGAGGATCATATTATTTCTTCTTCTAAGGAATTCTCTAAGAGGGAAATTCTAATTAAGGAGCCTTCAAAATTTCTTCAGAACACCCCAGTTGTTGGTTCTTTATAGGGGGTCGTTCGCCCCTGCATGGAGTATGCCACACACATATGGAGTGCTTTCACTCACACAGCTCGCCTTGAGAAGGTGGAGTCTATGGATTTTAGTCTTATCAATTCTCTCTTGCCTTTTAGCTAACTCACTCCAGTCTTTTTCTAACCGTCAAACTGTGGCATCACTCCCTTTATACTATCGCAATTACAATGGACAATGCTTTCTCTCTCTCTCTCTCTCTCTCTCTCTCTCTCTCTCTCTCTCTCTCTCTCTCTCTCTCTCTCTCTCTCTCTCTCTCTCTCTCTCTCTCTCTCTCTCTCTCTCTCTGTTACAACGGACACTACTCTTCTGAACTCTCCAGCCCCATACCCCCTCCTTTAAAGAGTGCTCTTGCAACTCGTCTTTCTACTTAGTCTCATCCATTACACTCAATCTTACTTGCACTCCCCTTTTATAGTCTGGAACACACTCCCTTTATACATTATTTCAACTTCTTTTGATTTGCACACCTTCAAACGACGTGTATTTGGGGTATGTTGGCCTTTAAATTGACCATGCATCTGGTTTCATTTTCGAACTCTGCTGGAATTTGGTTGGCCACTGGCCTTTGCTCACAGGGGTATATATATATATATATATATATATATATATACCTGTATATAGTTATATATATATATATATATATATATATATATATATATATATATATATATATATATATATATATATATATATATATATATATATATATATATATATTTAAAAATACTTATATATATATATATATAGTATATATATATATATATATATATATATATATATATATAGAGTATATATATATATATATATATATATATATATATATATATATATATATATATATATATATATATATATATAGAGTGACAAAAAACTAGTCTTGCGCGCGCGTTTTGTGATATCTCCAACAATCATTCACTAATCGCCCAAATTTTGCAGGATATGCTAAAGGCAACGTCTGTGAACACAATTAGACCTCAATGGAAGATCGAGCAAAGAATATACTGCGTCAAACATAACTACAAACAGGCTCGTTCAAGAAAATCCAGGAGACTTTCATGCATCAGTTCGAATGTGAGAAAATCCTCTCCAAAAGTAGAATTCAGAACTGGGTGGAGCACTTTGAGAAGTATGGGACCGTGGAGAACATCAATGCAGCAATTGAAAACCGTCCAAGTCACTCAGGATGTCCCAGAAAGCCTACAGCCGAGCTGGTCGAGAGCGTGAGAGGGTCAGTTCAACAAAGCCCGAGACGCTCTGTGCGCAAGTGAAGTTAGTCCCTCGGTATATTCCGTGAGACTTGCAGGAGAGTGCCAATAAACGATATAAGGGCTTACCCATACAGAATACAGACGAAGCATACCCTTACAGCCTTAGACAAACAGCAGAGAAAGGCTATGACAGTCAAGTTACTGGAGAATACCCAGGAGACCCGATTTCCTTAACCTCTTTTGCACCTCAAATGAAGCCCACTTTCATCTTGAAGGAAATGTGAACTTCAAATGTCTTCTGGGGACCTCCAAGCCCAAGAAGTAGCCAGAAAGCCCCTACACTTCCCTAATTGCACAGTATGGGCCACAATCTCGACCAGAGGCATCATCGGACCATTATTATTCGAGGAATCTAGAGAGACAGTGTCAGTCTCGAAAGAAAGGTATGTTTAGGTCCTCAAAACCTTCAAGAGTGAACTACAGACCCTCTATCCGTAGCTTATAAGGAAGTTCAGGTTCCAGCAAGATGGATCAAGCTCTCACACCTCAAACCTCAACTGAAAGGGAACTTTGGAGGCCGTGTGTCAGTCGCAAGACTGATTTTGAGAGGGCACCTCATAGACCAAACCTTAACCCACCAGATTCCTTCCTTTGGGGCTATCTCAAGGACCGAGTGTACGCAGGGAGTCATAGAACTATCACCGAACTCAAGGAAACCATCATGGCGGAGATAAGAGCCATTCCTCGGTCTGTATGTAAAGACGTCTTGGACAACTTAGTGCTGCGCTTCAAGAAATGCACGGATCTAAATGGAGACCACCTCGAACACATTCTCTAAAATGAAGAAGAAAAGGCCAAAGTCTCATGTTTTAATTCCAACAAAAAATTAAGAAATGAAACTAATCGAAAGTTGGGGGCCGTTTTTTTAGTCACCCTATATATATATATATATATATATATATATATATATATAAGAGCTATATATATATATATATATATATATATATATATATATATATATATATATATATATATATATATATATATATATATATATATATATATATATATACAGAGAGAGAGAGAGAGAGAGAGAGAGAGAGAGAGAGAGAGAGAGAGAGAGAGAGAGGTGGGAGGCCTATATTAAATGCACTAGAGTTGGGGGGAAATAGATCCGAAACAATGGCCGACATGTCCATACACTTGGTGTTTGAAAGCGCGAAAGAAAGCAGTTAGGGAAGAAAATAGAGGAAGGAAGAGTGGTCCAGACTTTACCGGTGGAGTACATGTAAGAGTGAGTATACCGAGATATCAGAGAGGGCATGTCTGAGGTCAGAGATCTGTACAAACAAAATGGAACGCGTCTCACACAAAGGAAGAGGTATGCGAGACGATGGAGTTCGTTAGGAAGAACAGTGTCCGTTGTGAATATGATGGTGTAAGAAGAGTGATTCAAAAGTTTGACAAGTTGAAATGTGTTGGAGGCTTGGAGCTAGAGGAGAGTTGATAAGGCGAAAAACCCTAGACTCCAAAAGCCCTAGACTCCAAAAGCCCTAGACTTCAAAAGCCCTAGACTCCAAAAGCCCTTGACTCCAAAAGCCCTAGACTCCAAAAGCTCTAGACTTCAAAAGCCCTAGACTCCAAAAGCCCTTGACTCCAAAAGCCCTAGACTCCAAAAGCTCTAGACTCCAAAAGCCCTAGACTCCAAAAGCCATAGATTCCAAAAGCCATAGACTTCAAAAGCCCTAGACTCCAAAAGCCACAGACTTCAAAAGCCATAGACTCTAAACGCTCTAGACTCCAAAAGCCCTAGACTCCAAAAGCCATAGACTCCAAAAGCCATAGACTTCAAAAGCCCTAGACTCCAAAAGCCATAGACTCCAAAAGCCATAGACTCCAAAAGCCATAGACTCCAAAAGCCATAGACTTCAAAAGCCCTAGACTCCAAAAGCCCTAGACTCCAAAAGCCCTAGCCTCCAAAAGCCCTAGCCTCCAAAAGCCATAGACTCCAAAAGCCATAGACTTTAAAAGCCATAAACTCCAAAAGCCCTAGCCTCCAAAAGCCATAGACTCCAAAAGCCATAGACTTTAAAAGCCATAAACTCCAAAAGCCATAGACTTCAAAAGCCTAAGACTCCAAAAGCCATAGACTCCAAAAGCCCTAGACTACAAAAGCTCTAGACTCCAAAAGCCGACTCCAAAGGCCATAGACTTCAAAAGCCCTAGACTCAAAAAGCCCTAGACTCAAAAAGCCCTAGACTCAAAAAGCCATAGACTCCAAAAGCCATAGACTCCAAAAGCCATAGACTTCAAAAGCCCTAGACTTCAAAAGCCCTAGACTCCAAAAGCCCTAGACTTCAAAAGCCCTAGACTCCAAAAGCCATAGACTCCAAAAGCCATAGACTCCAAAAGCCATAGACTTCAAAAGCCCTAGACTCCAAAAGCCCTAGACTCCAAAAGCCCTAGACTCCAAAAGTCATAGACTTCAAAAGCCCTAGACTCCAAAAGCCATAGACTTCAAAAGCCCTAGCCTCCAAAAGCCATAGACGACTCCAAAAGCCATAGACTTTAAAAGCCATAAACTCCAAAAGCCCTAGACTCCAAAAGCCATAGACTCCAAAAGCCATAGACTTCAAAAGCCCTAGACTCCATAAGCCCTAGACTCCAAAAGCCCTAGCCTCCAAAAGCCCTAGCCTCCAAAAGCCATAGACTCCAAAAGCCATAGACTTTAAAAGCCATAAACTCCAAAAGCCCTAGACTCCAAAAGCCATAGACTCCAAAAGCCATAGACTTCAAAAGCCCTAGACTCCAAAAGCCATAGACTCCAAAAGCTCTAGACTCAAAGCCATAGACTCCAAAAAGCCATAGACTCAAAGCCATAGACTTTTAAAAGCCTCTAGACTCCAAAAGCCATAGACTCCAAAAAGCCCTAGACTCCAAAAGCCATAGACTCCAAAAGCCATAGACTCCAAAAGCCATAGACTTCAAAAGCCCTAGACTCCAAAAGCCCTAAACTCCAAAAGCCCTAGTAGACTCCAAAAGCCATAGACTCCAAAAGCCATAGACTCCAAAAGCCATAGATTTCAAAAGCCCTAGACTCCAAAAGCCATAGACTCCAAAAGCCATAGACTTCAAAAGCCCTAGACTCCAAAAGCCCTAGACTCCAAAAGCCCTAGACTCCAAAAGCCCTAGACTCCAAAAGCCCTAGACTCCAAAAGCCCTAGACTCCAAAAGCTCTAGACTCCAAAAGCTCTAGACTCCAAAAGCCCTAGACTCCAAAAGCCCTAGACTCCAAAAGTCCTAGACTCCAAAAGCCCTAGACTCCAAAAGCTCTAGACTCCAAAAGATCTAGACTCCAAAAGCCATAGACTCCAAAAGCCATAGACTTCAAAAGCCCTAGACTCCAAAAGCCCTAGACTCCAAAAGCCCTAGACTCCAAAAGCCATAGACTCCAAAAGCCATAGACTTCAAAAGCCCTAGACTCCAAAAGCCCTAGACTCCAAAAGCCATAGACTCCAAAATCCATAGACTCCAAAAACCATAGACTCCAAAAGCCCTAGACTCCAAAAGCCATAGACTTCAAAAGCCCTAGACTCCAAAAGCCATAGACTCTAAATGCCCTAGACTCCAAAAGCTTTAGACTCCAAAAGCCCTAGACTCCAAAAGCTCTAGACTCCAAAAGCCCTAGACTCCAAAAGCCCTAGACTCCAAAAGTCCTAGACTCCAAAAGCCCTAGACTCCAAAAGCTCTAGACTCCAAAAGTTCTAGACTCCAAAATCCATAGACTCCAAAAGCCATAGACTTCAAAAGCCCTAGACTCCAAAAGCCCTAGACTTCAAAACCCATAGACTCCAAAACCCATAGACTCCAAAACCCATAGACTTCAAAAGCCATAGACTCCAAAAGCCCTAGACTCCAAAAGCCATAGACTCCAAAAGCCCTAGACTTCAAAAGCCCTAGACTCCAAAAGCCCTAGACTCCAAAAGCCATAGACTCCAAAAGCCATAGACTCCAAAAGCCCTAAACTTCAAAAGCCCTAGACTCCAAAAGCCCTAGACTCCATCCTTTCGTGACAAACTGTTTGAGTGGAACCATCACAGATATGTGAAACATACTCCAAACAATGGCTGAACAATACCCATACAAACAGCAATGGAATGGGATGATGTGAAGAAATTCTGGAAGTTTCTCAGAACATCCAACCTTTAAGAAGCTTTTTTAATAAGAAAAAGAATCTGAAAATGAAAGACCTAAATATTTAGGAAGTGAGAAGGGTTGAGTTGAGTGATTTTGAAGATGTTTAAGTTTTATGAAATATTATGTCGAATAGAAAGATGAAGGAACTGAGTTTTTGAGTCATTGAAAACAACCAATTAAAATTTTGACCAATATCAAGGGTCAGTTACTTCAAGGTCACCCTCCAGCCATCAGTTATTTCCTGTAGGAAAGGACGAATTTCAAAGTGTATGGAATAATGAAATGTTGAATTGTTAGCATAAAAACGGATAGATGGTAAAGTGACAGTTAAATGATTATTGATGAAAAGTAATTTGGGTTGGCCCCAGAAATCTCCCTTCCTACTCCAGCAAGACTCCGATCAGCCCCAACTTGGGCCCTCGTTATGGGTGTGTTATTCCTTCAGATGAACTACACAAACAAAAACACGCTTGCAGTAATTCTAATATCTTAATGTAATTATTTTTATTTTTTTACAGGAAATATGAAGCAGCCATTTTTGTTTTTATTGTTGTTATTTTTTATATATTTGTCTAAAGCCGAACGTATATTGGTATTAACTCCTTTGGGGTCAAAGAGTCATAAAATATTTTTTATGGGAATAGTTGAAGTTTTGGCCTCGAGAGGACACCAGGTAATTTTAATCCTTATTACCTATAACCATTCTCAAATGACTCTTGTTAACTTTCTATAAAAAGGTTTATTACGTTGTTCTTTTGATTTTATTTTAAGTTTTATTTTATTTTTATTATTATAAATTTATTTTTTAAGTTTTAGTCCAGTCAATATCAATGAATTCATATAAAAAATGCTTACATAAAGAATTTTTTTATAGTAAACTGATTATAATTTTTATTTCAGAATTGGAAATAGTTTGTTTTGAAGTTTTATTCATTAAAATTTGATGAAATTCTATTTAAAACGAAAAGTTTTTTGCACCCCTCCTTATAATAAATTAAAATTTCAGATTAGCAATCTTGTCACAGAATCTTACTCTAGTTGCAATTTTATATCAATTATTTTCATATTCAAACAGGTAACTGTCGTTTCGGCTTACGAAGGATCAACTAAACACGATAATATTAAAGATGTTCTTATCCATAATTTGGATTTTGATTCAGTTGTATCCTCGGTCTTTGATAACTCTGGAGATCCTATAATGAACTTATTACTAAATACACCGCAGATGTGTAGTGACACACTAGGTCAACAGGAAGTACAGGATCTTAAAAAAGAAAAGTTTGACATAGTTTTAATATCAATGTTTTTCGATTATTGTTATTTATCACTAGTTGATCACTTCAAGGTGAGTACCATTTTTTTTTTCATTTTACTTTTACAATTTTGAAGATATTAATTTTTCATTTTTGAGATTCTAAATAATTCTGCCTTTTTATTTAATTATTATTTTACAGTATATTAGTTTTTATTGTTGCTAAGAGAGTCTTAAGACTGAGTTGTTTATCAATATTTATCGAGTCGAGGATAATGTGATCGATTCCCCCAGCGTTCCAGGGATTATTCAGGATTTCATTAAATATGATAATAAAATAGATACGAGCTTTGACTGGAATAGATATAGACGTTATTTTTTTTTTTCAATTAATCCCTTGAAAGAAGAATTTTCTTACGTCCGGCTGACTGTAATTGAAGCTTTTCTTTAGGTACCTTTCTTTTCTTTAGGTACCTTTCTTCTCTTTAGGTACCTTTCCTTTTTTTAGGTACCTTTCATATACTTATTCTCTGGAGGTCTTTATTCACCTGTCACTGATTTGGCCAACAATGTCGATTTTCCTTCCATAACTCCAAATAAATTTTTAGAAGCCAGCTTTCCTCTAAGCTTTGGAGAAAGACTTCTCAATACGTTTGTCAATGGAATTTTTTACAGCATTTTAAAATTATATGTAATACCAAGGTAGGTATGTGTATTTTATTAGATATTTTATTTATTACATAATAATATTTTAATTTTTATGTTTCAATGTTGTGGATAATATTTATGCAAATTACTAGACATTTAAACAACTACCTAGGTAGGAAATAATTTTTTTTAAATTTTAGATGCTTTTGGTTCTAATTTGATTCTCCTTGGTAATAATATACTGTAGTACCAAAATTTATCAGTATTTAGTAAAAAAATAATTGAACACAGCCAATGCTTAGTAAACATTATTCAAGATTTTATTACAATATAATAATAACTCAAATTCGTTGCCCACAAAACAATGGCTGTGCCTTTATTTGTTCTGTGACTTTGTCATATTACTTCAGAACTCGACAAGATTTTAAGCTGAACACATTTTGCCCAAATTTGTTGTATCCACAATATTCTTAAAATTGGGATAATTGAACAAATGATAAATCCCAATTTGGTTTAAAAAAGAAAAAAACATTTTAGAGGTAAACGCACAGTATCAAAAAAAAATACTTCTAACAGCACACACATGTTAACACACACACACACACATATATATATATATATATATATATATATATATATATAGTATATATATATATATATATATATATATATATATATATATATATATATATATATATATATATATAGTATATATATTTATATATATATATATATATATATAGTATATATATATATATATATATATATATATATATATATATATATAGTGTATATATATATATATATATATAGCAGAGAGAGTATATATATATATATATATATATATATATATATATATATATATATATATATCTTATATATATATATATATATATATATATATATATGAAGTCTCCTCGATCTGGGTGGTAATGGCAAGAGGCGTACATTAAATCCACTGGAGTTAGGGAAAAGATCAGAAGCAGAATCGAAACAGACTTGTCGGACACTTGACGTATGAAGGTGTGTAAGTCAAAGAACAGATCTGTCCGACACATGACATATGAAGGTGCGTAAGTCAAAGAACAGACTTGTCCGATACATAACTTATGAAGGTGTGTAAGTCAAAGAACAGACTTGTCCGACACATGACGTATGAAGGTGTGTAAGTCAAGGAACAGACGTCCGACACATGACGTATGACGGTGTGTAAGTTAAAGAACAGACTTGTTCGACACCTGACTTATGAAGGTGTTTAAATAAAAAAACAGACATGTCCGACACATGACTTATGAAGGTGTGTAAGTCAAAGAAATTGAAGAAAATAGTGGAAAAATGAATGTTCCTGATTTTACTAGTGGAGTACATGTACTTGTAGAGTGAGAATAGATGTTTTAAATCTAAAGTCACAAAGACGAACAAAGAAAGGATAAGACTGTGGAAAAGATTTGTCATACAAGCCCTCCTCAAAGGTGGAAGTATGAGATAGAGATAGCACAGGGAAAGTAATACAATAATTCGATTTGCAAGGGAACTAGTGAGAGCAGGATAGTTGATAAGGTGAAATGCCATAAACTGTATGCTTTCAATTTATAGCTTAGGACCCCCTGCTAATCTAAGATTAAATTCACATATTTACATAGGACAGAAAAAATATGCAAGGAGCGTGGATTGTGTTCTGAAGAACTGTCCCTCATTGACATTGCAAACAACTCCAGCTTAACTATTATTAATAGGTAAGTCATATATATAGTGAGTATATATATATATATATATATATATATATATATATATATATATATATATATATATATATATATATATATATATATATATATATATATATATTTGAGTTAATGTACAGGATCCACCACGCCCTACAGAGAAGCGGCCACACTGGGTTGAATAATCAACTCCATGAGTGGGTCCTTACTTATACATATTTTAAATGTCAAAGAAAAATTTGGATGGCGAAATGAATATTCAGTCAAAGATAAATAAAACACTAAATAAAAAGATGTCCTTACATTATAAATAGTCCTAATATTACATAACAAAATCATATATTATAAAGAATATTCGGTTCTTGAAGGTAAGAAAAACTAGAGTTACTGTTAAAATGGGAGGATTCATATAAGATATGGGATAACCTTTTAGGTGTTATGGACCATAAAGTAAGAAAATGGCGATGGTGAATGGAGTCCAGTTGAGGATAATCAATGAAGATATGGTGAACAGATTGCGGGGAATGGCGACCGCAAAATTTGCAGACGGGAGGAGTATCCCGTAGAATATAGTGGTTGTGAGTGATATTGGTGTGACCAATACGGAGGCGTGCAAGTATCACCTCGTGCAAGCGCTTTCGTCAGTGAGAGGAAGACCACTCACCAATGTTCGGCTTTATATTTCTAAGTTTCGCCCCACGCTGATCACTCGTCCAGCACTCTTGTCAATAAGACCGGAAGCCTTGTCGGAGAGCTGGATAATAATTAGTTGATGGGAGGTGACCTTGTCGAATGGTATCCGAGAGGTATCTAGAACAGCTCCGAAAAGAAGACGCGGCCATGTTGGCCTCTCTGTCAACGATTTCGTTACCAGTTACCCATACGTGAGAGGGGGGTCCAACATAGTATGTTATGTTTCTTGCGAGAGTGGAGCAGCCAAAGAAATTGTTGTACAACAGATACCATTGTATTTTTAGAATACGGGCATTAAGCGCTTGGAGAGCGCTGAGAGAGTATGAATAAATGACATAAGAGTGGTCTTCGTTAAGGGATAAAATTCGAGAAAGGACAATCATTATAGCCAGCAATTCTGCAGTAAAATTTGAAGCGTGATGAGGGAAGGTATGGGAGAAGTTGCGGTCAGTATAGACAGCAGATGCGCCCACACTGCTCCCTGTTTTAGAGCCGTCAGTAAACACTAGAGTAAATCCACCGTGAACTTCGGAATGAAACAGGAATGATGTCTTTAACAAGGCAGCAGGGTGGCTAGACTTGGAGAGAGAGGTCAGGACCAGGCAAATGATAGGACCAGGGAATACCCAAGGTGTATAGCCTTCATCATAATAGAACGTCAGCACCTTTTGCAAAGGAATGTTGAGGAATTTAAAAATGTTATAACTGTGTTTGCAAATGCCAG
>JABUQX010058276.1:0-7500 GCA_015478945.1 Trachelipus rathkii | reverse complement strand
CTCTCTCTCTCTCTCTCTCTCTCTCTCTCTCTCTCTCTCTCTCTCTCTCTCTCTCTCTCTCTCTCTCTCTCTCTCTCTCTCTCTCTCTCTCTCTCTCTCTCTCTCTCTCTCTCTCAATTTAATTCAAAGAAAAATAAATGTTTGATAATTTAAAAAATATAAAATTGATTTAAAATGATTGAATTAAAATATAATTAAAATTTAAAAAAAAAATAATATATTTTAATATATTAAATATTTTTTAATTTATAATTTTATTTTTTTATGTAATATTATAGAATAGTATTTTAATTAACTTTTCATATTGTAAATTTTTTTATGTACTGTATATAAAGTTGGCACCCCAAGGGCAGTGCCCTTTTCTATGAGGCGAACTACTCTAGGTAATTGCTACCCTGGCCTTTTGAGTTTTGACTCGCGACTCAATTGCTCTACCCATTGTGCCATGGTGACTAAAAATTTAAAAACTAGATATATATATATATATATATAATATATATTATATATATATTATATCATATATAATATATATATAATTTCTTCATTTATATATATATATATATATTATATATAGTATATATATATATAAAATAAATATATTATATATATATATATATATATATATATATTATATATATATATATATACTATATATATATATATATATATATATTATATATATATATATATATAATTATATATATATATATATATTTATATATATATATAATATATATATATATATATAGATATATATATATATATATATATATATTATATATATATATATATATCATAGTATATATATATATATATATATATATATATATATATATATATATATAGTATACAATATCTATATATAAATATATATAGTTTATATTTATATATTATATATATATATATAATATATATATATATATATTATATATTAATATATATATATATATATATTATGTATTTATAAAATATATATGTGTTATATAATAGATAAATAAACAGATATATATTTGTATATATATATAAATATACATTATATTTATTATAATATATTTATTATATATATTTATATATATATATATATATATATATATATTATATATATATTTATAATATAGTATATATATATATATTTTTTTATATATATATAAATATATGTATATTATTTATATATTTATATCTATTATATATACTATATATAGTATATATATTGAGTGTACTTTTATAGCATGATACTAACTATACCTTGGCTCAAAGGGAAGCGAGATTCAGTCGCGTGGCATAGGGCCAGGGTACGATCCCTGGTCCGGATCCTAGGTAGCAATTACCTAGAGAAATTTCCCTCCTTGAATAGGTATACCTGTGAGGTATGAAATAAAAAAAAAAATAAATAAAAAACCCGCTAACTGCACTGTTTTCTTTTTATCAGGTTTCACATATACAACGTGGACGTGTGGTTTTTCATCTTGTGTTTGGTTTTATTTATTATTTGGATTCTATGGAAAGGTTTTAAACTTTTACTTTACGTAATTTTTGGTTTTATAAAACCTAAAAGAAAAAGAGAGTGAATAATCTAATAAAGAAAATGAGTGAGTTTTAATCTCGAGTCTGGTTTTAAAAGTTTGTGATCTTTTTGAGCTAATTCCAAATTTTTTTTTTTTTAATATTTCGCTCCTATGATAAAAAAATGACATGAGTCAAAATTTAGCATTTTAGAGCTAGGTATCAAAAAATTTTACCTCAAAGACATATTTTTATATAGTCAAATTTCACACTTGAAGTTCTTCACACTTATCGCTAGGGGGCAGAAATGTTGCTAATTCTCAGTGATCTTTTATAGGAAAAATGAAATGTAAAATGGCTTGTCATAAATTTATAACTTTGAATTGCATTACTTCAATCAAAGGAGCGAATTGTTGATAAAAATAAATCCTAATAATTGTATTTAAGTAAACTACCAATCAATAGGAACATTTAATATAATATCTAAGGCTTTGTTGAATAAAAGTTTTATGTATTATAAACTTTTTCTTTTATAACCTTTACATGAAAATAAATATAAAACCTATACAAAGAATTCAAACAATAATTTAATTTATTATCTTATGTGTCTCGCTATTTTTCATTTCTTTTCTTTTTCTGTTAACTTCAGCAAACCTTTCAATTCTTTAAGAAATATACATTGATTTCATTTAACTGCACTCCATCCCTCGTTGCCATATTTTCATTATATATATATATATATATATATATATATATATATATATATATATATATATATATATATATATAATATATATATATATATATATATATATATATATATATATATATATATTATATATATATATCAATGAAAATAACTGCTTAATATGTGATTTTGAAGAAAAGTGTAAAAATATCTTTGTTTAAAATTAAATTGATGTTTATAAATGCTTAATATAAATATTTTGCTCAAAAATTTACAAGAACATTAATATAAATGATGCAAATACTGTATAAATAAAAAAATTCTGAAATATTGATTTTAAAGTTTTTCTTATTTAACTTTAAGACATGCTTTTAAATCCTCACTCTTCATTTCCATATTTAAGCCTGTACTTGATTAAGATATATTTTCCTGAATTGAACTTGATCTTTGTGCTCCTTGAGGTATCAGAAATATTTGAGTTCTTCTTGAAGCCAAAAAAAAAAGGGTCGACAGAACATCAAAAAAATTTTCTGTATAGCCCGCCGCAGGTGTTAGGATAGGTTACGTTAGGCTAGGTTAAGTTAGGTTAAGTTTTTTTTTTTTTTTTTTTTTTGAAAAAATTATAAATAATTATTTTTTTTTTTTTTTTTTTTTTTTTTTTTTTTTTTTTTTTTTTTTTTTTACAAATTTTCAACTCATTTTCCTGTCGAAAATTTTTGCATAGGTCCGTTTAAAATGTTCAAATGTCTTTTATTTATGTTGAGGATTCCATACTGTCGCAATTGTGTAAAATTTCCAACCTTTAATGGAACAAATTTTATCATTGAAATTTAAACTTTCCTTTTTACTACTACCTTTTTACGTGCATTAATTTAAATCCCCTTTTAGAGGGTAACACGGGGTGACTACAGGAAATCGAAACTTTAAGGGTGGCTATTCCAAACCAGCGCCACCAATGTGTTCGCAGTCGTTTTAATTCTCGCCCTCAGGTAGATAAAACTCCAACTGCTACGCGGAGAATTGAACCAGTGTCCTCTTAAAAAAATATTATTATTTCCATGATAAATTTAATTTAATTCAGAGTGAATAACTAAACACTTGTATTCTAAAGTTGGCCATTATTTGGTACCAATGTATGAACTAGTTTAATAACGAAATATAGCTTTAAGGCAATTGCAAACTGCATTAATGAAACTATGATTTTTAACTCTGGTTTTGAGATATTGTTTCTACATCAGGGCAGAGGAGCCGGAGTTCAGAGCTATGGAGCTTAACATATTTGTAGGATCCTTAGCTGGAGTTGGAGCTATGATAAGCATTTTGAGTGGAGCTGGTGCTATTAAAAGTCTTGTCTCTTCGCTCCTGTTATAAATATTATATTTACAACTAGTTTTAACATTAAATTTTAGCTTTTACTCTTTAATTCATCTTATTACTTTAAATATCTTATTCTTCAGTTTTTAGGAAATAATTCGGGCTGACGGTAACAGCCTATTATAAATTATTTTATAGATCACAGTCTGGGCCAAAGCCAAAGTCTCGGCTTCAAAAGTATTGGCTCCACAGCCAGAGCTGCAGCTTTGAAATAAGGTGCCTTCAGAGTTGGAGTTAGTACAAATTCACACCACCTCCCCAGATCTGGCTTCATCAACTTGAATATTATAATTTTATCATTGCTTTCTCCTGTTTAATTCACCTTACAGCTTGTCTGGTTTAATAAATGTAAGAAATAAATACAGGACAATTTATACAAGTCCTATATACCAAACATTTTTTGATTTAATGAACAGAGGAGCACCTTATCCACTGGGTAATAATATTCTTGGATAAAAATACAGTCCAGATAAAACAAAAGGGATATTCAAAAAGTATTACTAGGGTTCAATTTCTCATCCGCATCCTAGGTAGTAATTACCTAAAGCAGTTCCCCAAAAGTATATACGTCCTTTACTTTGTTCAAGATATTGACAAGCCTTAGGGTGAGGTGTGGGTTTCATATAAATAATTGTCTATTCGGAGATCATTTCAAGAATTGGATAGAGGGAGAGTAACTAGACATTAGTGTTAAACCCAAACTTGAGTGTGGTTTCAGAAAGTAGTAGATATTAATTATCCAGAGAGCTCTGAATATTGAATTTTTTTTGAAAATATAAAAAGAAAAATCGACTCTAAGAAACTAAATATTAACACAACTCCAAGTTAACAGTAGTGGTTCTAGCTGAGAGACAAACGCACCCATTAAAAGATAACAAAAGTCTCGGTTTTGGAGAATTGTTAGAGGTTGAGAGAGAAAAATGCTTACAAAAACATTGAAGTTACACTCTAAATTATAACGTATATATAGCAGGTAGAAATATTTAAGAGAATTGTTTGTCAAGTATTAAAATGAATAGGCCTATATAGGAATTTTGACCAAGATAGAGCAAAAATTCACTACTACTAATTTTTTAGAATGGTAACTTACAGTATGACATTCACCAAAATAAACTTTTACAAATAACGAGGTGGTTAAAAAAAATTCTGATGTTAATGGGGAAAAAAAAAAAAAAAAAAAAAAAAAGCATTGCCAAATCAATACAAAATTACAACCTTTACCTTAATATGACCTGATAAAATTCCTTACCATATGCAAGCTAAAAAAATTAATAATTTGTTAAGTCAAGAATTAAATTATTTCATTTATTAACTAATTTGAAAATTAACTTACGAATGAAGTATAAAAAATATTTTTTCACCAATTATTTTAAAATTATTAATAAATGTAAAATAAAATATACCTGATAGCAATAAGATTTGACTAATTTCTTTTCAATATATTGATCCTCTTGAAATGAATCAAGATATTTCTTGAAATCCATACTAAGGAATTCAAACACCAAGAAAAGTTTGTGTTCTTGCATCAACACATCTTCTAAGCTGAAATTAATTAAATCAAAATATTATAAAAATAAAAAAAGTGTTAAAGGAGGTGTTAAAGGAGCTGTTAACAATTTTTTTACTCACAAAACGATATTAGGGTGCTGAAGTTCTTTCAAAAGTGAGATCTCTCTAATAGCGGTTGATGGGACACCTTCCTCTTCATTTTCCAACCTTATTCTTTTCATAGCAACAAATTTGCCAGTTTTTCTGTTCTTTGCTTTGTATACAACACCATACGTGCCTTCTCCTAATTTTTCAATTCTTGTATAGTCCTCCATTTTGTAGAACAATACAGTCTACAACTCTGTTGGGATAATGATGATGATGATAATGATAATAATAATAATAATAATGATAAACCTAATCCCTCTTTCTTAACACTAGAAAGATCCATTGTAGAATGATGGGTAAATTCGAGCGGGGCACTAGTTTTATAGTGCGTGAGTGATGATAAATATTAATTTAAAATATATTTTTTGAAAAAAAATAAAATTCTCAATAATTAAAAGTTAATTAACGAGAATTTGCCATTTTTTTACATACGCACAAACATTCCTAAATCCATTTATAACGTGAATAAAATATTCGGCTCTTGAATATAGAAGAAGTCAACTGCGATATAAGCTTCAAGGTTTCATAACAAAATCTAATTATTATTAATATATTATTTTCTTGTTTAAATCAGATTCGGGTGATCCTCTTGACTCTTTTTTTTCAAAAAGAAAAAAGTTTCATGAATTAAATATTCGTTTTTAAATACCAAAGCTAAAGTCAATCAATGCATTATGATAAATTTTTAGGTAAAAATATTTTTCAATGTTTTTTTTTAAAACTTTTAAAGCAAAAAAATACCCATCGGCTTTGCAATTTGTTTACAACATTACAGGTAGAAACAGGAAATTAAAAAAGGCATTATTGAATGTTTTTTATTAAAAACAAATATATATATATATATTAAGGTTTTGAATGTGTTATTTAATAAATGTATATTTTGGTCAAATAATACACGACGTTTATTAATTTTATAAATATCAATCAATTTTTTACGGTATACCAAAATATTATTAACACACATATCGTGATATTATTAATTTATCAAAATTTATTTATATATATGTTCAGAGAAATGAAATTCAATACACACAAGTGTTCAAGTCACATGAGCTCACTGAATTTGACTTACTATTCAATCTTATTGTTTGGAGTGTCACCTTTATTACGTATCCATTGGAAAGTGTAGAGGTCTTGACTCTGAGATTCTCGCGTATTCTTTCATTTATAAGCCTTATTAGAGATATTTTATATATAGACTCTAATATATAGGCTTTTACTATAAATTGACTACGACACCTTTTTTTACTCCTAGTTCAGCGGCGTAAATAAAATTATTTATGTTATAGCCAATTGAAATTTAGGCTTAGATTTTTATTAGCTTTATCCAAATATGTTTTCATTTTTTTGTTTGATCTCATCCTCAAAAATAATTAATTTTCATCATTCCTACTCTCTCTTACTTCATGTGTCTGTGCTTGGGGAGACATCCAAAAGCAATGCGGAATTCGTACTTTTTATAATTGCTTGGAACTATATGATACGAACAAATAGCAGAGAGCGCTCTTCATAATTTTGTGCTAAATTAAATAAAAATGTAGGAAAAGCTGCGGAAATTATTCACCATACATTTAGCGACTAAACTGAAACATAATACTTTCTGGCCTCGGATTAAAATGATAATTTTTCTGATAAATACTAGAAAATACTGGTAGATGGATGTGCATTCTTTTATTTTTCTTGCGAATTTTGTACATTAGGTCCTCAAAAAAGTTAAGTTGAAGTTTATAATTGTTAAACAATAGCCTAAAAATTAATTGAACAGATCTGAAGGTGGCGATTAGTTGCGGCTAGCAGGAGGAAAGCACTGTGGCCGTAGGAGTCTCCACGTCGGTCTCTTCCCCATCTTCACATGGAACATCTCCCACAAGCAGTAACCCACACGTTTCTTATTATTCCGCCTCATATACTATCCTACTTAAGAAAACAGATGTCTGAAACAGAGCTTCTTACCTGATAGTCAAGCTTGGATACAAAGTTTAAAGCTGATTGAACTTCATCTGAGACAAGTTATGAGTAATCTCGTTGTGATTATGCTGACAGTATTATTTTTTATATCAATGCAATTATACCCAAATTAAATAACCTCGTAGGCTAAACTATTAATTTTCAGTTCTACTGGGAAGTTTTGCTGCGATTGATTGAGACTTTGGGAAAACGCAGTTCCGAACTCAAGTGCAATTAATCTGGTTGTTTTATAATCACAATTCTTCGTTTATTTACCCATTTACTTTTGACTAAGAATTGAGCATCATAGACGAGAGGAAACTGAGTATGAT
>JABUQX010058275.1:12500-27134 GCA_015478945.1 Trachelipus rathkii | reverse complement strand
TCTCATGTTTAGTTCTAAACGGCTGGAAAATTTCATTTCATCGATCCTAATTCACCTATGCTGTTTTCGCTAAATATGATCCTCGTTTATACGGGGCCGCACCTTCCTGATGTCTCTCCTGCTCCACCTGGCGCTTGTTGGGGACGAGTTGGGTTTACCCTATTCGGCGTCCTGCTCCAGCGGAGCTCGTATATGCTGAAACCTTTTCGTCTCTAGTTGCTTGCGGGTGCGAGCTTTCCCTGATTTTTGTGTTTCTGTTCCCTGCCTGGAACACGACCTTCCAACAACCGCTATTTACCCCCTGGCGCAGAGTTCCTAACGCCTAAGCTTTGCCGGGGATGGAGCGCTGGCCCTGACGGCATCCTCTCCTTTCAGATGCTTCGACATGCTCATTCCATCTGCCACGTCCGTTCCTTCTCAGGATTTATCGCATATAGACATATGGTGGAGGGTGGTTTTCTCCTCCTGTCTGGTACTACTGATATATTGTCACCCCCGGTTCCCCAAACGTGGGAAGGATCCGACTTTGCGATACACCAATCGCCTATTTCTTGACCTGGGCCATTACTCGTAAGTCATGGAGAGATTCGGTGGCTTCCGTCTTGTCCGCACGTTGGAGGCAAATCATGCATTTTCGGCGACTAACCAATTTGGTTTTCGATCTGCCATCGCTCGACCAGGACCATCTCCTTCGGTTGGATCACGACATTCGTGAGTCATTTGATTCCAACATAAAATGACCCTGGAGCGTCTTCTTTGACCCTCGAGAAAGGCGTATGATAGGCACGCTGGAGGTTGGGGGTTTTTTGCGGAGAACTCCACTCCTTGGGACTTCAGGGGGCAACTTCCCTTTTCTTCAGTTGTTGAGTCGGATGCGTTCGCTTTCAGTCCGATTGTGTGGCCACGCTGTCAGAGGCGGTTGTTGTCCTGGACGAGGGGTGCCAGCAGGGCAGATGTACCTGAAGTGTGTTGCTTTTCGCTATTGGTTTCAAATGCTGTTGTCGATTCCATCCCGACATTGGTGCGCGGCTCCATCTATGTTGACGATCTTGCCTGTACATCTCTGGAGCTAACTTCCTTGTACTGAACGTCAACTTCAGTGCCATCGATAGGGTTCTCCTGGGCTCTGCCGCGTGGCTTTAAAAATTCACCACGTCGAAACATACAGCCTGGCTTTATTCGGAAAAATGATCCGTCTGTAGGGGTACGCCTACAATTGCAGTCCCATTGTTAGTCGTCTATGCGCTCCCCCTATCCAATGTGGAGCGCAGGGTGCGGTTCCTGGGTGCTGTTGCTCGATGAGCGCCTCACGTACCTTCCTGCAGCTAATTTGCCGGCCTCTCAAAGCTAATGTGGCTCGCTGCGTTTTTGGTTCTTATCGGCACCTCACTATCAAGACTCTGGGGTGCGGACAGAAAAACATGCTCCATCCTTTACCATCTATGAGTCTGGTGCGGGCTAAACGGGACTATGGTTGTGCCATTTATGGGCAAAAGAAACCCCCCTTTTTCGGTCCTACCTGTCGCTTCTTGACCCCATTCGACTGAAGGTCTGCGGAATTGCCAGGAGTGCATGTCCCGTGTCCTCTCGCGAGGGGACCTGGAGGTGGAGGCGCGGGGTTGGATGCTCGTCCTATCCTGCGGAGGGACAGCTCATGTCTCGCTGTTGCAGTCCGTTTCAGGGTTCTACCTCGTCGAGCCTTGACACTATCTAGAGCGTGTGTCACGAACCCTTCTTATTGGGCATTTGCTGGGGTTGTTTACTTCAATCGTTCGCTTTCCTCGAACCTTCTCGCGAGGCGGCTCATGTGCATTTGATTTTTAAACCTCTACCGATCACAGTGGCTCTCCCGCCTCTGCTCTATGCAAGTGGGATCCCAGGTCTTTGCATAGAGTCGGAGGACCACCGGTGCTGTTGAGGGATTACTTTGTATCTCACGCGGGGACTCGAAGCGACTCTATAGCGGTATACACCGATGGTTCAAACGGAGGAAGGGTGGGAGCTTCAGCTGTGTTTTTCGCGGACAGTCACTGTATCCACATACACTTCGACCGGTATTATGTCTGTTATTGTTCAGGCTTGAGACGTAATAGCAATGTCCATTGCGGTGAAGACAGGATCATTACGTTGCCGTGGGGTAATTATACAACCATCTTTCGGCTTCTCGCGCAGACGCTCCGTCCAGATCGTGTGCTGATCCGGTCTACCCCGTAACCCGTTGGGTCTGTGCCGATTCAACAAGTTCCCTCTGCTGTTAACAAGCGCAGCAACTACAATTGCAGTTCTGTTAGGTTCCTCCCATCGTGGGTGTTCCTCGCACGAACGGCCGATGGGGAGGGCCCAAAACGGGGCGGGCTGCACACAGGGTGTCGAGTGCCGTTACCTTCCTGCTGTGCGTCTGGGCAATTTCCCTGCTAGCCGGACTTTCTCATTCTTTGCGTCGGAGGCTTCCTCTCCTGGCTGGCGTCATGTTCGCGCGGAGGATGCTCGTGGCCAACTTCGGATGTCATAACTCGTCTTGGCCGTGGGTCTTCATCTTAGAAGAGTCGCCTCCTGGAGGTGGTCCGTGGCTCGATTGCGTCTTGGTCATACAATTCTCACCACGGATTTCTTATCGTCGCGGGGGCGGTTCCCCGACCTGGCCATTTTGGCTCGCCTCAGTTTGTCTCTCACTGTCGCTTACATCTCTTTGTGGATTGGTATGCTATACTCGACCCTTCGAGAAGTTCTTTCCTGACATGCTAACTAGTACCCCTCTTCAGCATCCCTTCGCACATTCTTATCCGAAATCATCTCATTGTCGTAGTGATCGTATATTTATGCTTCCTTATTGACATTGAACATTTGTATAAAGATCTAACTCATCTCAGCCTTGTGTCTCTTTCGTTTTCGTTAGGCGATATTTCCCCTGCGTTCGTTAGCTAACACGGTCTAAGAGCCGGCTTGTGTTGACTGTGGAGCGATCGGTGTACATCCACTCAAAAAAAAAAATTGATTTATCGTAATTATTGATATTATAATTATTAATAATTTTATTATTAGTTATTAGTTCTCTTATTTAGATCCTTATTATTGCTATTATTATTTAACAATTGATTATTATTATTATATATTGATTATTATTATATGTATTACTTAATTTTAATGCAGCTTTTTGGTCGTAGACTTTACTTTAAAATGCTGTACTTATGTACAAATTATTTAGTGAATTCCTGCTTGCCAGTAACTCCGACTGCTCTCGTGCATTCCTCATAAGGATTTGGTCTTCATAAAATTAGGGAGTTTCATGCTATTAATATTTCATTGTAGAATTGTGCAATATCTGTCTTACCAAAAATCCTCTCCATAGAAAAATCAATTTTTTTTCTCGTTCCTCTTCTTCCCACTCATTCTGCACATCTCAGTCTTTTACCCTTAGCGTGGAGGGAAACCTTTGTAGAGAGTTTCTCTATAGGAATCCAACCCAGGCCCTTTGCCATCGAATCTGATTCATTACCACATGAGCTATGCAAGTGATTTTTTCTTTCTTTAATCTTTATACTTACGCCATTCATTCCCCCCCTTGATTCTCAAAACTTATTCTACCAATCTTACTCCTTATCTTGACTTGACCCTTTGATTCTCAAAACTTAGCTTTCCCCTTAACTTGACTTAACCCTTTGATTCTCATAACTTATTCTACCAAGCTTACCCCTTAACTTGACGACCCTTTGATTCTCAAAACTAATTCTACCAATCTTACCCCTTAGCTTGAAAAACTCTTTTTATCTCTGTCTGTCAAATGAAAAAGCTTTTTGATAGTCTCAATCCAAGCTTTATTCCCCAAATTTTCCCCTTTTGGCATTTATCCGTTTCTCTGGAACCATTTTCTGGTTTTCACTTTTGGTCTTCTTCAAACTGGGTATTTTCCCTATGGTAAAAGACCAGAAACCTTTATACTTTCCACCAGAGTTGGAGAAAAACTAATTGATTAGTCAAATTAATGGCCGACATGACTCGATACACAGCTTTTGAAAGTGGCAAGTCGAAGGAAGAATGTTTCATTCTTTACGAATGTAAATGAGCATAGCGGTTAAGTCTTGGGTCAGAGAGTATGACACAGAATGAATGAGAGAGTGTGGAGGAGTTGCATGACATGAGCTCTCAAAGGAGGAAGAGGAGGAGGAGGAGGAGGAGGTATACAACTCGAGTGTTGAGAAGAGCTGTTATGCCCTTTGTAATCGATAATATAATGAGAGATGTAACAACACTTGACGACTAGAAAGAGATTGAAGAAAATTAGTTAAAGCATAAGAGTTGAAAAGCCAAAATCAACTTCACCTCATCAAGGAGAGTTGATCACTATGTGTGGAACCACCCCAATTGCGTACTCCATACAAGTGCGAACAACGCCGCATCTATACAGAGCAAGAAGTAGCTCTGAAGGCGCCTCAGAACGCCCAATCTCATGTTTAGTAAGAGATAATCTGATCCTTCCAAGGAAAATCACGTGATCCTTCCTAGGAAGATCACGTGATCCTTGCAGGGAAGATCACGTGATCCTTCCAAGGAAAATCACGTGATCCTTCCAAGGAAGATCACGTGATCCTTCCAAGGAAGTTCACGTGATTCTTGTATGGAGTACGCAATTGGGGTGGTTCCACACATAGTGATCAACTCTCCTTGATGAGGTGAAGTTTATTTTGGCTTTTCAACTCTTATGCTCTAACTAATTTTCTTCAATCTCTTTCTAGTGGTCGAAGTGTTGTTACATCTCTCATTATATTTTCGATTACAAAGGGCATAACAGCTCTTCTCGGCACTCGAGTTGTATACCTCCTCCTCCTCCTTTGATAGCTCATGTCATGCAACTCTCTCTCTCTCTCTCTCTCTCTCTCTCTCTCTCTCTCTCTCTCTCTCTTCTCTCTCTCTCGTCACTCTCTCTCCTTCTCTCTCTCCCTCTCTCTCTCTCTCTCTCTCTTCTCTCTCTCTCTCTCTCTCTCTCTCTCTCTCTCTCTCTCTCTCTCTCTCTCTCTCTCTCTCTCTCTCTCTCTTTTCTTTTTTTCTCTCTTTTTTTCTCTTCTCCTTCTCTCTCCTCCCTCTCCTCTCTCTCTCCTCCATCTCTCTCATCTCTCTCGTTCTCTCTCTCTTCTCTCTCTCTCTCTCTCCTCTCTCTCGTCTCTCTCTCTCTTCTCTCTCTTCTCTCGTGCTCTCTCTCTCTCTCTGCTCTCTCTGCTCTCTCTCTCTCTCTCTCTCTCTCTCCTCTCTCTCTCTCTCTCTCTTTTTATTCTCTCTTCTCTCTCTTTTTTTTTCTTTTCTCCTTTCCTGTCTATCTCTCTCTCTTTCTCTCTCTCTATCTTCTTTTCCTCTCTCTCTCGTTCCTCTCTCTCTCTCTCTCTTTACTCTCTCTTCTCTCTCTCCTCTCTCTTCTCTCTCTCTATCTCTTCTCTCTCTCTCCGTCTCTCTCATCTCTCTCTCTCTACTCGTCTCTTCTCTCTCTCTCTCTCTCTCTCTCTCTCTCTCTCTCTCTCTCTCTCTTCTCTCTCTCTTCTCTCTCTCTCTCTCTCTCTCTCTCTTCTCTCTCTCTCTCTCTCTCTCTCATAATATATAAAAACAATACCAATGTTTAAAATAGTTGGGAAAAGTATTCAAGTCTACCCAACATGTAACCCAACAAAGTTCTCCCTGGATTCAGATTCCTTAATGTTTGGCTAGCCTGTGAGAACCCGCCTATCCTCTCCCAAAAACAACCTATAATGCACCAACTGAATATTTATGTTAAAGTTAATTAATAGTACCAATGGCTATCAAAGGGAAAAATACTTTAACTTTAAAGCCTTATAAAAGAAAGAAAAGAAACATGTTAATTTACATATCAGATAAGCATAAAAGAAAAACAAATGAGTTTACCACATCCAAAAAATATGCTGAAACATTGAATTTCTTTAATGCTTGACCCGCTGTAGAATCCAGGCAGAAAAAAAAGCCTTAAAAAAAAAAAAAAAAATTGCCATATATTATATAAAGTATTAATTTTTTTTTAAAATAAGCTAGCCTGTCTCAAGAAATACAAGAATGCAACTCAACTTATAGAAATTAGAATTTTGTTAGAATTAGTTACCACAGTAACTAAAAATAAGTTTAGCAAGTCAGTCAGTAAATCTTATTCCCTGCGTGTCTAATAAAGCTTCCCTGGCTCCAGTCCTTGCTCTATTAAACCTTAAATGGAAACCCAATTTATCAACCTTGCAAAACATACAATAGAAATATTTAAATAACAAATACAAATACTGAGGGGTCAAAAAAAAGGCCCATAAACATCACCATCAAACATTCAAATAAACGTTTCTAGAAGAAAGAAGATTAAGAGATGTTAGTAGAAAAGGTAAAAGAAAGTGAAAATCAACTTTACAAAACATCCAGGACAATCAGATAAGAAGACGCATTAACTTCAAACATGCCCACATGCTCAAAAAAAGCCGAGCAAAAGCAAAATTGAAAAAAAAAAAAAAAAAAACAAGTTTTTTTTAGATAATTTTAAATTTCTATTTTTAATAATTATGAAAAGTTAAAGAAATATTTTAAAATGAAATTTTCGTTTAAGACAAAAAAATATTTGAAATATCTTCTCCATTCTCATTATAATAATTTTATTTTTGTTTCCTTCAGAAGATCATTAGTTCTGTTGGTCAAGGAGGAACCAGTTCCAAAGAGAGAAGGTCATCTTCAGGAGGGAGAACTCAAACGTCAGCAAAGCATCAACGAAGTATTAAGAAGGACAATTGCCAAACACTTAGTTGTAAATTCTGCAATTTAAATTTTGAAATTAATGAGTTAAAAAGTCATCTGATATTGCATGAAAAAAAGCTTAAATGTGCCCATTGTAAATATGAGACCAGTCGTAAATCTCACTTAAAAGTTCATCTGCGAATTCATAGCAATATAAAATTATTTAAATGTTCTGAGTGTGACTATGAGTGTAATCATAAAAGGAAGCTTAAAATTACACATGCTTAAACATGAAATATTAAAATTAGGTTCAAATGTTCTAAAAACCTAGCATGCACCAATCATAAGGAGTAACTTAAAAGTACACATGCTTAAGCATCAAAATATAAAATTGTTTAAATGTTCTGAGTGCGACTATGAGTGCAATAATAAAGGAAGCTTAAAAAGACACATGCTTACGCATCGAAATATAAAATTATTTAAATGTTTTGAGTGCGACTATGAATGCAATCATAAAGGAAGCTTAAAAACACACATGCTTACGCATCAAAATATAAAAATTATTTAAGATGAAATATTTGATTATCAAAAATCATAAAGTAACTTGAAAGTACCACGTAGACATTTCACGCATCAAAATATAAATTATTTTAAAGTCTGAGTGCTGACTATGAGTTAATTCATAAAGGAGCTTAAATTACACATGCTTAAACATGAAAATAAAAAATTTATTTCACCATGTTCTGGTGTGATTATGGGTGTTAATCATAGAGCTAACTTAAAAGTACCACATCGCTTAAGCATCAAAACTATAAATTAGGTTTAAATGTTCTGAGGTGCGATATGAGTGCAAATAATAAAGGAAGCTTAAAAGACACATGACTTACGCATCGAAATATAAAATTATTTAAATGTTTCTGAGTGCGACTATAGTTACCAATAAATAAAGAAGCTTAAAAAGACACATGCTTACGCATCTAAAATATAAATTATATTTTAAATGTTTCTAATTTGGACTATGAGTGCAATCATAAAGGAAGCTTAAAAACACACATGCTTACGCATCAAATATAAAATTATTTAAATGTTCTGAGTGTGATTATGAGTGTAATCGGAAAGGAGACCTAAAAAAACCATGCTTACGCATCAAAATATATTGAAATGATAGTGTTCGACTGAAAAGTACTATGCAACCCTGGGAGGAAATGAGGACCAAGAAATCGGGGAGAAGAAAGTAGTCTTAGTAGTGAAGATGAAATAAAACTATACAGATGAGAAGTGGAAACAAATCCAGATGAGGAACAGATAAATGATGGAAAAGAGAAAATGAAGAATTCGGTAATATTCAAAGATCACAACACAAGAAAGACCAAATAACATGACGAGAGTGAAGAAGAAGTTGAGGTTAAATATCCCATTATAGGGATGAAGTTATACATGTAATAGTAAAATGTGAAGAAACAAGATCGTAATTTACAGGCTTCATAAATAAATATGCCAGGAATTGTGACAGATGCTCGCCCGAGTTACTACACCAATGTGTGAGTAGTCGAGCTGAAATAAACCGGTATATTATTTGCTATGCTAGAGCAAAGCGCACATTGGAATTGAAAACCAACAGGAACTAAAAAACAAAAAGAACTAAACAAAGAGAAATAAACCACCTGGAAAATCAGATGGATAAGAAAATAGACTCGTAAATGAGAGTAATATTTCAATGCTGTCTGCATCTCCAAATTGTATATATGCCACCACCACAAGAGAAAGTGCGGTTACTATAATGATGATGAGGGTGGAAAATGGGGACCCACTTGTGCATGCAATTAGAAGAAGGAAACTAATACTAGCTCAATTGGTTAAAAAAAGACAAAAGATATAAAAACAGAAAAAAGAAAAATATACAGAAATAGAATAGTTTAGAGAGGACCCTGGCAAAACTTTAAGAGATAAAGGAATGATACGATTTTAAATAGAAAACACACCTAAAGAAGAAGTGAGCGACTTTTGGAAGCGAAATTATGAGAAAGTGAGTTAATCCTCAATAATGAGTCCGATTCTGGGAAAAAGAGAAATGGTAAAGACAAACCCCCAAATAACAGCGATCATACCAATGGAAGGTGGAAGAATCACAGAAAACTGAAGGTAAAAAGTCACTATTAAAGGAGTGGAAGTTGGAAAGCACAAGGGAAGATTAAGTACATAATGTATGGTTAAAGAAATTTAAAGTACTAATAAAACCCTCTAACAGAGAGTTTTAAACAAACTAATAGAAAACAAGAAGAAAATTTCCAGATGGTCATAGTGGAATTACATCATTTAATCCAAAAAATGAAGAAACAGAATTAGCGAGCAAATACCGTCCCAATACACATGCTTACCAGACCATATATAAAATAACTTACTGAGTCATGCGAAAAGGGTAGAACAACCTAGAAAGTAAACGACAATAATTAATTTGAAGAACAAAAAGGTCTGCAGTAAAGGAATTATGGAACAAAGGATCAATTATTAATAGACAGATGATTTACCGGAACAATAGATAGAAAGGGCAGAAACACTCTCAAGTATGGTATTGGATACGATTACAAGAAGGCATTAACGATAGCGTCCCCTCATAAGTGATTAAGAAGTACCTTAAGATCTACCAAACTTAATGACCTGGTTGTAGACGTTACATAGATGACAGCAATGAAGAAATGTTGGCACATTGGTGTTTCCGTAAGTCAAAAGACATGTTAAAATAGAAGAGGAATAAAATCTTAACAAGTATCAATCAAGAAGACTCTATTTCCCCCGCTATTGTTCATACTGGCTCTCAATCCCCTAAAGCAAAAACACTAATAACAATAAACTTCAGGAAACATGGTTTATAGAATTACATTTCAATATGAGAGAGGAAAAAGGCAAGAAAAATTATCCACACCTTTTCTATATGGATGACATAACAATATATAGCCTCCAAATAAAAGGAATCGGGAAAACAGGTAAGAGTTGAAAGCGATTATATCCACAGATATATGTATGGAAATTTGGGTTAGATAGTGTGATTTGTAAGTTCAAAAAAGGAGAAGAAACAGAAAGGCCTGGTAAGATTTGAGGAGAGGCAAAAGGAGATACGAGAATTAGTTGAAATTAAAACTTAGACATACCTTGGAATTGAAGAGTCTGATGAAATAGAGTCAAAAAAGATGAAAGAAAAAATAACAAAACAAGGAATATAAAAAAGAGATGGTCCCTGATCTGAAGCCAAGCATATAAGAAAAGATGGGCCGCCCTTAAGAATCTTGGCCAGTCCCCGTCCTCAATACAGTTTGGTTATAATAGATTGGTTCCAACATGAGAAAAAAAATGGGATAGACGTAAAAAACAAGGAAACATGTTACATGACCATAAGACATAATCTTACAACAAACCAATGCATGCCAAGGATTATATGTGCCCTAGAAATGAGGAGGAATGAGAGTTCCACCAATGGATAGAATACTATAAAACAAGAAATCAATAGGTTCTAACGAAATATTTAGAGGAGTAGAGAAAGTAATTTATGAAGTTGGTGTGTATGAGCACGAGATGATGAAACCCCAAAACAACATCAAATACAAAAAAAGAAAAGGATTACCTGGAAGGAGTAGAGGATATGAGGTAGGAGAATTTCCAAGAAACATAAACAGACGTAGGAAAGAAAAATAAAAGACCTGAAAGACAAATACAACAGGCAGGAACTAAATAATGATACACCAAATGGAAGAGCATGTATGTGAAAAACACTTCAGTATAAATGTACTGGACCAGATCTACATCGATAAGGAACATACAGTGGAACCTTTAACAGGAGGATACCTAAAAAAAAGAAGACGAGAGAACACTAATAGCGGAACAAGCCAAATACTAAGAACAAAATGGTTCAGGAAAATAATTAGAAAAGGAGCGAACATACACGGAAATTATGGCCAGAATGTGGCAAGGAATAAAACAGAGGGACAGTAACCATATTTGACAGGATGGCGCACACTGATACAAATGGGATTATACACAGATAGACATAACACAATCTGAATATGATCAGTTTGAATTATTGCCAAAAATTATTAATTTTGAAATAGATACGAATAATTTCTGGCAGACACAAACCAGCCGGCCAATTAATGAAAAATTGAGGAAGCATCAATTCCTATACACCATACATACCAACATCTATACCTACACCACATAACCGACCAAGACTAATAGTTAGACGACAAGAACACAGAAAATGATTGATATCATAGAGATATGGAATAAGCAGGACAATTAGAAGTAACATTATATGAGGAGAGAAAAGGAGGAAAAATACTGTAAAGATTAAAGTATGACATAGAAGAATGTGGGGGGTGGAGCGAGGTGGAGATGTTACCAATAGTTGTTGGAGCACTGGATGTTGAAAGAAGAGCATGGACCACAACGCAAAGCTACCTAACATCGTAGTTAAAGATGTGGTCATGGAAGTGATAAAGAAAAGCCTAGCAATCCTAAGACTCGTACTAGGGAGTACCTAGAAATCCTTCATACCTTAGGTCCAAGATTTGGATGTAATGAAAGGATTAAAAAAAAAAAAAAAAAAAAAAAAAAAAAAAAAAAAAAAAAAAAAAAAAATATATTTAACAATATTCTTGTGTGTGGCGATAAGATGTAATCAGATAGGAATAACCTAAAAACACCACCATGTTACGCATCCGCACGTTGTTTACAGCTTGATCGTAGGTGGGGGGGCCTCTCTTGGGACACTGTGGGCAGGGTTCATATGCCCTGCATCTGTCCTAGAGCAAGAAACACTAACAACAAGTTGAAACTAGGGACCACATCCATTTAAGGGGCTGTCAGCGTGTGGCGGTGAATGCTTGCCAACCACAGTTCACTGATTATATCCATCATCACATATGCAAAAAATTTCGTTACACCTCGAATAATTTCGAGGAGAAATTTGAAATAATGGGTCTGGAGGAAAACAGCAACTCCTGTTCTTGGGTGCACTGGGTGGTGGTGGTAGGCACTTTCCGTTTTCAAGGGCGATGCTTTTCCCCACCCTCCCTTGGGTTTTCGGAGCTGCCTCTTCCGCGCATCTGCCTCTCCGCCGGAATCCTTCTTCTTTACGTCTCTCAGTGTAGTCCCCCGAGCAATGCAAAAGCTTCGATTCCCCCGCTACGTCAAATTGATTCGCTACTACGCTGTTGGGCTGGTTTAAAACGGGACCAGTTCCGACGGGTCGGTGTCTCAGACGAGGAATCTGAACAGCTTGGGGTGGCACCTGGTACTGACGAACGGAATGAAAATTCGGGGTGACGCGTGCATGGATGGCGAGTTGTCCATGACTTGGAGTGAATCCATGTGGACTCCGCGGAAGATAATGGGGTTGCCATTCTACGCACTATCAGGGGCCATGTTCAGGGGTGCTGGGGGTAAACAAAAACCCCTCATCCTTTAGCGTCTGCAGGTTTGGACCCGATGAGGGATTAAAGTACCTCGCCTTCCGAGGCAGGTGAAAAAATTTTATAAATTTAATATTTTCTAAAAAAAAAACAAATAAAAAAAAAAAAAATTCACTTTAAATGCTCTGAAGTGTGGCTAGGTGTAAAGCATAAAGGGAGCTTACAAATTACACATGCTTAAACATTGAAAATATAAAATTATTTAAATGTTTTGAGTGTGACTATGAGTATAATCGCAAAGTAAACTTAAGATTACACTTGCTTACGCATAAAAATATAACACAAATGGATAAAGAGAAAGAAATGGAAATATTGATTGATATGAAGGACCCGTATCAATAAAAGAAAATCTTAGACAAGACCAGAAACAAATAATAGAAGAGGGTTTTCAGCCCCTTACATTTTGGAAGTAAAAGAGGGAAATTAGGACAATGAAATCGATACGCATCCATCAAAATATAATGTAGAAGAGATGGAAAATATAATGGATAATACAACAGAAGAACTGGAACCAGACAGAGAAAGGGAACTGATGAATGAAATAATGAATGTCCAAACAGGAAACGAAGAATCTTGCTCAGAGGAGGAAATGCTGATAAAAATAGCAAAATACAGAGATGAAGACCTCACAAAGGGAATACAGGGCAGATGCAAAATAAAAAAAATCGGAAACTGGTTCCAAATGGAGAAATATACTAGGATAGCAGATAAAGTACTACCAAGAATTATCCCAGACAATTGTAGTTTGACTGAGATTAATAGATTATATTATACAGTTGCCAGGGCAGTAGCGGACTGTATGAAAACTAAAGTATTCAAAACCAAGAAAGCAGGAGAAAAAAGGAAGAACAAAGAAAAGATACCACCGTGGAAATATAGACTACAACAGGAAGTAAGTAAACTAAGACAAGAGGTATCGATAATAGATGCTTATCGACGTGGTGTGATAACATCAGAGTAAACTATAAGAAGAGTAAAAAATATATTAAGGAGAGAAAACACAGTGCAGAGTAACCAAGTAACTCAGGCCATTGCAAGTAGAAAGATGTTAATAATAGCAAAGGCTAATAAGATTAAAAGGTATGATAAGAGAGATAAAGAGAAAAAACAAAATCAAATGTTTAAAGAGGATCAGGGAAGGTTCTATAGAGAACTACGAAATTATTCAATCAAAGTGTCAAACCCTCCTCCCAAAGAGGAAGTGGATAGATTCTGGAAAGGAATTTATGAAGATGACCAAACCATCTATATACTTTATAGTTTATTCTTTCATTACCCCTTTCTTCAACACCACACATAACTCTCTATACGTTCATTCCCTCATTTTGATATTCTCAGCAGCTAGCCGCCGCCTAAAGATATGTTCCATCTTGATTCGCATTGAACTTTAGATCTATACTTCTTATTCCAAACCATAGTCTCACTACTATACAATAATAACACAGGTGACAACGTACCCTTATGTAAGACCCTAGTGCACTCAAGACTCGGTCCCTTTACATTCACCAACGATTTAATTGCACCAGCCACCTTCTTGCCATTCACAACTTTCCTACTACACTCCAGCATCATCCGTTCCCTTCTCATCCACATATACCCTAGTATTTAAACTCGGACACTTGTTCCAGCTGCTCACCATCTAACAATTAACTTTCACACAGAGGACTGTCCTCATCCACCATAACCTTACTTCTATCTACGTTTACTTTCAAGCTGCTCCTTTTACACACCCTGCCAAATCTCTCTACCAATCCTCTCACTCTTCTCAGATATCACAAACAAACCAAATCTCCGCACTATTATAGGTGGGCACCCTCACCTCATCTCCATTCTCCATCATTCTAACAACACCATTTCCTGCCACACCCACCTCTAATTCTTATTCATAACCCCATCCATAGAAAAATTGAAAAACCAAGGAGACATAACACAACCCTCTCTCACTCCGCTATTAATAACTAAACCAATCACCTTTGACACCATTTGTTCTTACACACGCCTCACTATCGTCCTACATACTTTTTGATTCCATTCAGAGCCTTACCACCAGCACCATATATTACTAACACCAGCCATAGAGCTTCCTATTAACCCTATCATACGGCTGTTGCAATCCATAAACCTAAATACATTTTGTTCTTTTCTTCTCCTCATTTTCTCAATCATATTGTTTCAATGTAAAGATTTGATCCACACAACCTCTTTACACTCCTAAACGCACCTTGTTTCTTCACCAATAAGTCTTCAGTCACTCAAAGCACTCTTTCGACAAAATACCAGCATATATTTCCCTACAACACCAAACTTATTCCCCTATAATTTCTACGTTTCCCTTTATTTATCCTATACCCTAACATAAGGGATACCTATTGACAGCTTCCTCAATTCCTTGGAAACTTATTATCTCCATATATATATATATATAATTATATATATATTTTATAATATAATATATCATATA
>JABUQX010058275.1:5000-10000 GCA_015478945.1 Trachelipus rathkii | reverse complement strand
ATTATGTAAGGTTTAAAATTTGTATTTAAAATTAAAATATATTTAAATTATTAATTTTACATTAATTCACATTTTATAAAAAATTAAACTAATGCGGCATACGATATTATAATTTTTTTTTATTTTGCTTTGTACAGACACTCCTTAGCGATGTTGTGGAAGAAGAAAAAGGATCCAAAATTAAAAGTAGTTCAAGAAGCAGACCTCAAACGTCAGTACCGCTTGATCAAACCATTAAAAAAAGTCATCTGGAATTTGAGCTGCAGAATTTGTAATTTTAGTTTTAAAAGCCAAAGATGCAGATGAAAGCCATTTTAGAAAGATGACATCCAAAGGAAGTTTAAATGTGCCATTGCAATTATAGAATGTTAATTTAATAACTTAAAGCAGCATTTGCCAATATAACACGCAATATACAAATTGTTTAAATGATTCCTGATACGACAAAAGCACTCGATGGCTCTAAATGTTGCTGTGCAGGCACGCATCGCTGTGAAAGATCAATCGAAAATCGCTTAACGTCTATTGTTGAATTGTTCTGCTGCCGATGATCGCCGTTCTCGGAATTAACACTTAAAAAGGCACATGCTAAGGCATCATGATTTATCAAAATTATTTAAATGTGTAAGTGCGACTATGACTGTAATCGGAAAGAAATCTTAAAAAAGCACCTGCTTATTCATGGCAATGTTAACTTCTTTAAATGTGTCTGAGTTGCAGCTACGAAGTAGTAGGAAAGGTAATCCTTTAGAATCTACACGTGTGTGCATACTCATGGCTGCTATTTGAACATTCCGAATTAACCCGTGAATTTTATCAGAAAAAAACAATTTTAAAAATCTATTTGTTAAATCATGAAAATATAAAGTTATTTAAATGTTCTGAGTGCAGCTATGGAAGCAATCGGAAATACATTCTAAGAAGACACATGCTTATACATGGAAATGTAAAGTTATTTAAATGTTCTGAGTGCTGCTATGAATGTAATCGGAAAGACCAATTAAATGCTCACATGCTAAAACATCGGAATGTAAATGCTGCCACGCCTAATACCTCCAAATTGTAGTCTGACATTGCTGAATAGACTTTATTATGCTAACGCATCAAGAGCAGAAACCAGTGGGGGTCTGCATGTTATTAAAAAATAACAGAAATAAAAGATAGGGAAGAAATAGCGATGCCACCATGGAAGTTTAGACTTACGAATGAAATAAATACTTCGAAAAGAAATTGGAATGATCACAATGCTACAGAAAGGAGAAATAACAATTGAAGCAACAAAGAGAAAAGCACAAAATTTAGTAAATAAAGAAAGAATCAGAAACGAGGACAAATTAACACACGCTCTTGTGAGAAGAAAACTGACAGTTGTAGAAGGAAAGAGGTTGAAAAGGTACGAAATGCGTGAAAAAGAAAAAAAAAGAAAACGAACTGTTCAAAGAAGATCAAGGTAAATTTTATAGAGTGTTACGAAACACTTAATATAACGGTTACTGAAGCACCCCACAAGGCAGATGTTGGAAAAATATATTTGAGAACAATGTGTTTTTTTCCTTTACTTTAAAAAAATCTGAACTACAATAATCTGAATTTTAAGTTGTCGTGAGGCTGTCTTTCAGGATAAATAAAGGGGATAAAAAAGATAAACACAACACATACAACTTAAATTTATTACAAAGAATTATATAAAGACACAATCCACACCTATTATATTTATCATACAAACTTGTAATACTTATTGAATTATTAAAATATTCCACCATAAACCCTAATACACGAATACAAAAATATTATTCTACAAGGTATTCCAATACCACTTACTATAATATACAAATTACCCTATACGGCTATCCCATATACCAAAATCACCAAATCACCACCAGATATCTACGTTAACCATATACTTACAACCAAATCTATACTTGTACGGTACTATAGTCTACAACTTGAGATACTTATAAAACATGAAATTTAAAACATAAAAATGAAAAAATGTAAATGTATAAATGATATTCAATAAAGAAATGTCTTTATTTATTAAAAAATATCCTAAATACTTAATTGTCAATTACGAAAATAGTTTTAGTCACTTATGAAAATAGTTGGTCACATATGAAATTAGTTAGTTTTAGGTCTGTGCAACCCCTTCTACAATATGCTTTGGGTTTACATGTTTTTCTTAAATTTCAAAATTTTTTTCCAGTTTCTTTGCTCAATTTCACTTGTTTATGTTTCTGTTTAAAATGTTCGTTATTTCTTAATTTCAATTTTTATTTATTCAATTTTAATCTTATTTATTCCAAATTTTAATCTATATTTTCATTTCCAAAAAAAAAATTACAAAATCTAGGTATGTTAGTACCACAGGCCTACCAATCATGGTTAGGTGGTACCGCACTGTGTAGTTTCGGTTCGGAACCCAGTACTAGATTCTAACCAGCTGCACTCAAAAAAATAACAGCCACAAGATAATACTCCAGCCATAAACAAATGGACCAAAACCTGGGCCACGAGAAACTGGTCCCAGACAATCCAGCGGGAGAACCAGTCCACAGAAAATGGAGTCCCCCCCCAAAAAACTGAAACGAGACAAAAAAAAACATCCTAATCTGACAAAAAATCATAAATGAATTATATAAGTAATTAAAAGATAATAAATTAAAAAATAATAAATTAAATAATAAATCATTAAGGGAATTACTATTAAATCAAAATTTAACGTTAATATTATAATTAAATCTTAAACAAATCAATTAAACAAAAATCAAATCAAATTCTAAAATAATCAAACAGTTAAAATTCAAAATTCAAAAATCAAATATTTAAATTGAAAAATCATATTAAGAGAATCATAAAAAAAAAAAGAAAAAATAAAATCAACGAAAATAATTAGTACCTGGCCAATTGTATTTTTTTTCCGAACCTCTACTTCTATTTCTTTAACCTTCACCTTCCAGAACCAGACCGGAACTTCCTCTTCTTTGCTTCAAACCTTCAAAAATAAATAAAATCTACTAAGACCAATAATAATAATAACAATAATGAAATAATTAATCATTATAAGAACAAAATAAAGAAATATAGAAAACCATTAATCCATACCCATCACAAGGAGGGATCCCACATCCACAAGAAAGGTCACCAGAAAGACCACAACCTCTTAGCTTCAAAGACCACAACCTCTTCAATGTTCTTCTACAAGATCCACTAACCTATTCAGTCTTCACCATACCATTTAAATTACAATTACCACAATAATCTTTCAATTAAATAACTCCTACGGAAGGAAAAAAATATATACATGAAAAAACAAACACACTCATCTACAATCATTCACTTTCGCTCACAACAAAAAATGAAAGAGTGATGGATGTCGCGAAACAAAGAAAATGAAGGTAATAAGGACCCCGTTGAAAAGAAAACTAACTACTGAAGTCGTCAGAACATCCACCACTCACTAAAACCACAATTATTCTCCCCCTTCATAACACCCTCATACATGACATAATTAAAAATACCCCAATTGAAATATGATACAAACAAAACAAAAGACCTTCGTATACCTACAGACCTACCACTCCCCAAGATAACTACTACTGTCTGACTTTGACTGACAGACTGGCTTGCTGAACCTCCCTTTAGGGCCTAATACTGCCTGTAAGTATACTTACCCCTAAGAGCAGCTCACCATAGCATAATGTTGATGCTCAATGGTTGAGAAATATTAAAAATAGCCCAGAAATAACATTTGTTAGAAATATGGGCTTTCAGAAAATTGGTATCAAAGAAGTAAAAGATTTAATCAAGAAAACTAATAATTGGAAGGCACCTGGAATGGACAAGGTCCAGAACATTTGGCTAAAAAAGCTAACATCATTAACCAAACTCCTAACAGAATGCTTAAATAACGTAATGAATGGAAGAGAAGACATCCCACAGTGGTTCATAACGGTTGAACCAACCCTAATCCCAGAAAATGAAGAAACCAAAGATCCTAACAAGTAACCTGTAACATGCCTTCCCACAACTTACAAAGTGTTAATAGGAGTTCTAACCCAAAGATTATACAAACATGTAGAAAGTGACATCATCATCATTGAAGAGGAAAAGGGGATGTAGTAGACATACATGGTACAAAAGAACAGCCACTGATAAATAAAATGATAATTGAAAATAGTTGGAAAGGGCAAAAGAATCTGTGCATGACGTGGATTGACTACATGAAAGCTTATGATCGTGTACCCCTTTCATGGCCAAAGGAAATCATAAACATCTACAAAGTTGAAGGGAAAATCAAAAGATTCATGGAAAGGGTAATGGAAATGTGAAAAATTAATTTAAAATTTCCACACGAGAAAGGAATTATGAAAATTAAAAATGTAAAAGTGAAAAGAGGGATTTTTCAAAAGGACTCCATGTCTCCCTTTTTATTTGTATTATCCCTCAACCCTTTAAGTACCCTGATCAATAACTTGGAGAACGGATACAGAATAAGTAAAAGAGCAGAGATGAAAGAAAAGAGAATCTCTCATCTCTTCTACACGGATGATATAAAGCTGTATGCGCCAAGTAGAGGAGAGGCAAAGAAACATAAAAGTGGTTAGTGATTTATCATCAGATATCAGAATGGATTTGATTGGAAAATTGCTAGCATTCCTGTTATGAACAAAGGTAGAAAGATACATGCTGAAAACATCATGGTAAATAATATGGAAATTAAAAAACATCATGGTAAATAATATGGAAATTAAAGATACTGAATAGGAAGGAACTACAAATAACCTCTGGAGGAGGAATCGGAAGGATTGCAAAGCACAATTATGAGAGAGAATAAAAAAGTGAAGAAAATACTAAACACCGAACTAAAACCAAAAAACAAAATAGAAGCAATTAAAGTATTGCATTGCACGGTAATGAGATTAAAGTTTTGGAATTGTGGACTGGTACCAGCATGAAATAAATACTCTAGACACAATAACAAGGAAACTCCTCTGAATAAA
>JABUQX010058275.1:0-2500 GCA_015478945.1 Trachelipus rathkii | reverse complement strand
AACCTAAAATTAGCAACCTTGTGCGATGAAGAAATTCCCTGATTTCGCCTAGAAAATTTACTTCCGTTTGAAAGAATATTGACAAATCAAATGAGAAAGTGAAGAACTTCTTCCGTTTAGAAGAATTCTTGCCAAATCAAAAACCCCTTTAATCTTTTCGATTCTATTCTCGCTGATCTGGATAGAATTTTTGGGTGGGGTCGTCCTAACTAGTAATTTAAAACTAAAACCATAACTTTTACAAATTTCCCTCTCTAAGACACCTTCTAACTTCCCATCTCTTTCGAAGGTTCTCTCGTCTCTCCTGTTAACAATATGAACATCCTTGGCCTTAACATACACAAAAAAAATATCTTGGAAACCTCACATCGCAACGGTTGCTAGGGCGGCCTCAAAGGAACTGGGACTTCTATTCAGACTGCGGGACTTTTTTCCTTTTTCTAAGTTACTTCAGCTATACAAGGGTCTCATCAGCCCTTGTATGGAGTAATGTTCTCATATATAGGGGGGCTCTGCTTTCACCCAGCTTTTAGATAGGGTCGAGTCGAAGGCCAAAAGGCTTATAAACTGTTCTTTACTTTCCAGTTCACTTGACCATCTATTTAAGCGGCGCGATGTTGGTGCTTTATATATTTTCTATAGGCACTGCAGCGGCAAGTGCTCGAGGGATTATATTTATGTAATTACAGGCAAAGGCATAAGACACCTGAGAGGAGAAGGAGGAGGAAGAGGAATTGCAGAAACGTCCAGGGTAGAGTTAGAGGAAAATAGGAGGCCAAAGAGATTGACCTCTCAGTTGGAGTATTAGCAACACAATCATCAGAGCGAATAAGATAAGGAAAGGCAGATTTATAGTTGTTAGAGATGCTTTTGGCAAGAGGCCATAAAGATATGTCAGTAGGATAACCAAGGAGGTTAGCGCACTTTCGTTTAATGAGAGTTCGCTTTGCTCGTCGAAGAGTATTCCTGCAACGATTTCTAGCTGAACGAAAATTAGCGAGAGTGATATGAAAACGAGAATTTTTCCACTCCCAATACGCACTGTCTCTAGCCTGAATGGCCAGAAAACAAGTACGATTGAACCATGGATTTAGGATGAAGCAGAATCTTCTGTACTCATCACATCAACGATTATAGTTGGCGTAGAAGCGACGCAAGGCCCCCAATCGGCCCAATCAAAGTGCTAGAAAAAACGCATGTGGCAGAATGGAGCTGTTGAAGAGAAAGTATAAAAATTAAGATAATGTTGTGGTAAGATTTAAAAGTAGGAGCGGTGGTGGTGTATTTATAGAGAGAAGGATTAGTGGTGAAACATGGAGTATTAATGTTTACATAGGCACGGAAATAATGAAATATGTTATAGTTGGATATATATTAAACGAGCTAGATTGTGAATTCTTAGCCATCTGGGTTTCAGACAAGAGCAAAAGGTTAGAGTTAGAGTTAGAGAGGTGGTATTCCAGGGATGCAGAGTTAAGAGAGTAAGCCACGGATGCAGGTAAAGTTAATAGAAAGCCCGCGCCTGCGCAAATCTGCCATCATTCGCGCACACACAACTGCAACAGAACAAAAACAAATAGACAAACACCAAAGGTGAAATCAGGTTAAAATTCACGCACTAAAACTTAAATTTAAAACCGTATATTTTAAACTCTAAAACAGTATTTACAGTAAATGTGCAAAATATGAAAAATCAAGAAAGTTAGAAACACTCACGCATTCTCACAAATATACGAACAAAAAAAATTGCTATTATTCAACATAAAAGTATAGGCTAAATGTGTAAATTAAAATAATGTTTACCCAAATGGGTAAAAGTTATGCTAAAACCCGTTAAAAATAGTTAACATAAACATAAACACATTTAACATAACACTATGGTTAACATAAACACTTTTTGCAGTTCATAATTATTTTTACATATAGATATTCTCCCTATATTTAGGTATATTTAATAATAATAATAATAATAATAATAATAATAATAATAATAATAATAATAATAATAATAATAATAATAATAATAATAATAATAATAATAATAATAATAATAATAATAATAATAATAATAATAATAATAACAATCAATAATAGGAATAATAATATAATAATAATTAATAATAATAATGAATAATAATAATAATAATAATAATAATAATAATAATAAATAATAGTATAATAAATGGTACTGCAATAATCCCCTCTGGCAGAGGGTAACCCCCCAAAAAAAAAAAAAACCGGGGGGAAAAAAATTTTTTGGGGGGGGAACTACAGGGAAATCGAACTTTAAGGCCAGGCTATCCCAAAGCCTGGTTACCACCAATTGTTCGCAGGCCGAGTTTTAATTCTTGCCCCCCAGGAAGATAAAAAACTTTCGGAACTTTGCTACCCGCGGAAGGAATTTGGAAAAAAACCAGACTTTTTTCCTTTTCGCCACGAGATGTCGCGCAGTCAACCCCTACTTCCACGAGCGTTTTGTATATTTAATATTTTATCTCTT
>JABUQX010058274.1:22500-28277 GCA_015478945.1 Trachelipus rathkii | reverse complement strand
CTGTTGTACTTGTTTCAGTTTTCCAATTTAGGTGTTTAACCGTTTTCGCATTTATCGTGAAAAACGCTTTCCGCAAGTTTCGTGCACAATTTGCCTATAGGACGTTTGTAACAAATATACCTGCATAGAAATAAAGCATAAATAGCATATCATAACAAGCGCACATAAAGCAATAGTATATACCCTTTAGCCATATATATATATATATATATATATATATATATATATATATATATATATATACCTTATATATATATATATGCTGCTATATATATATATATACTAACAACGCACTTCCTTTAACATCGCATTACCGCATAATAATAATAATAATAATAATAATAATAATAATAATATTGTAATAATAATAATAAACTAATAATAATACTTCTGTACATATAGTAGTCACCCATTGCTTATTTACTTTAAGAGAAAAGCTCGTAAAACAAATTTACAATTGGCGCTTGCTATAATACATATATTCAACATACTATATATATATATATATATATATATATATATATATATATATATATAATATATATATATATATATATATATATATATATATATATACATAATACTTAAAATATAATGGGCTATCGCGAGATACATGTTATGTAAAGGAGATAGTATCTATGCAAGAGCATTATGGGAACTTTACTACACAAACAAATATATGAAATAAAATGTTGTACATATCATGTATACCGTGTTACATCTTTGGCCCACCAAACCTGAAGCAAATTGATACAATTTTGCTTTATTTACATGGTATGATAACATTGGTTTCATCCTGAAGTGCTCCTTCTTCTGTAGTTGCTTCTGCAGGAGAATCCAATGTCTCTTCGGCATATGATCGACTCAGATAATCAGCAATTACATTATCTTTTCCACTGATGTGGTTTAAGAAAAATTATACACGGAGAAATATTGACAATCATGAAAAATTGCAAAACCAAAAAAAAAATTAAGAGTAATACAAACTGAGATAATGAGATTAAAATCAAAGCTACGTGTTTATTATAATTTACATAGTATAAGATGGGTTCTATTGATGTTATTACAGAGTTAAGCATAACCTGATCATGATCTATATGCATATATGGAGATACTAAAGAAACAATTAATTTTCCAGTAAATATGCATCCATCCTATTTAAAAATCTATTAAAATTTTATTATCTAGGTTTATTAAATTTTATAAAAAAAAATCATTACACAAGTGACTTATCAATATGAAGAGTTAGTTATTAAACAAACCAAGTGCTAGGACTAGACTATTTCTACCTAATAATAAAATTTTCTCAAATGTGGGTTACAAGAAAATGATATATATATTTTCCAAAATTCAGTTTACTTGAATCATAAGATAACAAAATTAGGCTTTATGTCAGTATTAAAACTAAATATGGTACTTCTAGTAGCGTGGTAGTTGTGAACACCAAAATTTTCGTTCATCTACCAACTTATATTAAATTATTAACATTATAATTATAGTAATATAAAATTTTTACTGTCCTTGTTATCCTTATTTTTAGTATTGTATTAGTAACCATCATTATTATGATTATTATTTTTTATTATTATTATTATTATTATTATTATTATTATTATTATTATTATTATTATTATTATTATTATTATTATTATTATTATTATTATTATTATTATTATTATTATTATTATTGCTTTATTAATCTTATTATTATCTCACTTTGGGAACAAAATTTTGAAAGAAAATCCAAAACTGTTTTTTTTCTATAATTTTCTTAAAAAGCTTACTAAGGTTAATTTTGTTTTTTATAATTACATTCTTGGAGAAACAAAATATATATAATGAAATGATTCATAGAAACTAGGAGTAAGTATAAACTCATGTTAAAGTCAATGTTTACTTAAGAAAAGCGAGAATAAGCAAGGAACTTACCAGGTAATAAATCGTGGAGCTGAGAATGTTAAAGCTTTGGGTTTACAGTGCACTGTATAAAAAAGTGACGGGAGTATTTGCGGGGTAGCGAGGAAGGAAAGTCATGGAGCGGTAAGGGAAGGTTAAGTAGTTCAGAAGATGGGAATTTTCTTTATCAAAGAAAATTAAAATTTATTCAAGATGCAAGAAGCTGATTAAAAATTTTGTTAATAGAGTGTGGTAATTTTTGAAATAATTTATTACTTGTTAATTTTCTGCGGTGATAGAAATGCGAAGAAAAAAAAAGTTATAAATTAGAATATATGTGGAAAATATCTCCTTCCGCATGACGTAAGGAGATACGTGGACTACGAATATTCGTATAGATGAAAGGTGATCTAATGGGAATAAGAGATAATTTATTTACTAGTTTCAACATTAAATTTAAGGTCATGGGAAATGTCAAAATGAAGAGAACAAGTAAGGAAAACTTTTTGATTAATTATTTTGAGCCTTTCAGAAAATTAAAGTGAATTTATTAGATCTTTAATTTGGGAGTTGGGAACTGTGTGTGTGTGGGATGGAAACTCTTATCTCATCTAAAGGAAAAATGAAACGCGTGTAAACTTCACCCCTCTTCTAGACAACATCTTACAGACATCTAGTTATATCCCTATGTGTGGGGGAGAAAGAATTGCTCACATCGTATGTCCTGCGTGTCGTAGAAGGCGACTAAGGGACGGTGGTAGTTGGGTTGGCTGCTGTCGTAATTTATTTTAAACTACTCCATCTGCCACTTGTGGCCAGTATTTCCTGTTGGGTATTGATGATTGTATTCGCGAGTGGTTGACCTGAGATCGTGGTTAGGGAAATCGTGAATACATTGGTCATCATTTTCTTATTTAAATATTTGTAAATAATAATTTTAATATCCATACGAAAAGCAATTACCACTATAAAACTGTTATTGATCGGTACTAGGCATACTCATTCAAAGTACCGTATTTTTTTCAGTTGACATTTCACCGCTAGTACGAAATGACGTCATACTTTACAGCTCGAGAGAAAATTCCTTCGAACTGTATATATATATATATATATATATATATATATATATATATATATAACTTCTGCAAAAATTTACTTCTTCACACTTACAAATATATCTCACTCCTACACACTTTATATATGCTATATATACCTGCATATATATATATATATATATATATATATATATATATATATAATAACTAACATATATATATATATATATATATATATTCTTAATGAAATCGAACTAAAAAAAAAGATCATATCTCAAAAACTACATAAGCTACAGGGAAAAGGAATACATTGCTGGATCTGTACTTTACCGAGAGCATAAATATATCTCGAAAACTACAAAAGCTACAGAAAAATGAAATACATTTTTGGAATCTTGTAGCCTTGTAGAGGCCTTAGTTAGGAAAATGTAAAGAAAAAAAGAAAAGAAAATTAAACAAAATTGGCTTTTTTGGGAAGTGCTGGGACATGAGTAATATATCATATATATATATATATATATATAACATATATATATATATATATATATATATATATATATATATACTACTATAACTATATATATATATATCTTATATATATATATATCTTATATATATATATATATATATATATATATATATATATATAATATATATATATATATATATATATATATATGCTCATACATACATATATATATATATATATATATATATATATATATATATATATATATATAACTATATATATATATATATATATATCTTTTATATATATATATCATACTATTATTTGTAAAGGTATTACACAGCAATTTAGGGGGCTCGAGCCAAACGGGGAGCAGAAGGGGGGATGATTTCCATACCGTAGAAGCAGAGGGGCGGAGGAACCCCATTTCTTAAATGCCAGAGAGCAGGGGTTCCGGGGCTTCCCTCCCCGGGAGGAGTGGTCTATGGAAGAGAGACCGATCATGCATTTATACCCTTAGTTATTCTTGGATTAAAAGAAAAAAAACAATTGTCAAAGGAATATTTTGTTTTGACTTTTGATAAACTAATAAAAGAGGATATAAATAATATGAAGCGAACCTACAATCTTACCTTTAATTATTGACACAGTTTGTTTCAGTGTTTCTATCTAAAGTGCCAGGGATTAAATATTCTTTATAATGACTATTATGGGTTTTGGAATTGCAGTTCATTTATTATTTTTATTTTATTTTCATTATTTCACTAATTTGGTTGACATTTCAATAATGTGTTCCTTTTTCTGACCCATTTATTATGATTTTAGGATTTATGGATAGGAAATATAATTTGATATAATAATGTAGAGGAATGATATGAATGTTATTTTATATATATATATATATATAATATATATATATATATTATATTCTTATATATATATATATATATATATATATATATATATATATGCTTATATCTTTATATATAATTCCAAAACTAAATTAAGAAGAACATGTAAATGTTCATTCATTAAACACTCATTTCTCAGAGCATAGAGACATACTGAATAGATGGTATAGCTTATTGTAGAAGGTTTTATAATTGTACATTGTAGAGTGTAAAAAACTAATAAATGTGGAATTAGAAGATAACGTATCAAGTATACAAAAGGGTGCAAGATCTCTCTTAGTTTAGTTAAACAATATTGGTTATTATTACGAAGGGTTATCAGGCCGGAACGGTTGTTTTTAGTAAGAATAACCTCCCAATTTACTATTAGCAGGTAAATGCCGTTGTAATTATAATGACATATTGTAATGGTCTATAAATAGACAGAATATCAGGGTTTGGAGACACTCCAGTTTTCCCTGTAACCACTCTAAATTTAGTTCAGGATTTCACGGGATTCTTTCATATTTAGAAGAAATTTTCTTAGATCTTGTGCATCTGATTTCAAGCAATGCAGATTTATGAAGTTACATATAAATTTCAGCCCTTATATGTATGTATATATATATATATATATATATATATTTATATATATATATATATATATATTTATATATTATATTTATATATTATTACTATCTATATATATATATATATATATCTTTCTCTCATGAACTTAATATGACAAATCATTGTACTCAAATATCATCACTTTCTCTATAATTTAACTATAACGTTGTTATAGAACGTTCCCATGGCCTTATTTTGGTTGTGTTCTTCAGAAGATGAGACGCGCGCGTTAACGCGCATCTCGAAGGCAGCGTACATTAGCATTCTGGCAAAGATAAGTGGTAGTGGGCATCCAACCTAACTACCACCGTCCCTTAGTCACCTTCTGGGCACGCAGAACTATACGATGGGCAATTTTTCTCCCCACCGCATAGGGATGGGGATAGGATGTCTTTAAGATGTTCTCTAAGAAGAGATTGGATATAAGTATATTATATATGATATGTGGATAAAAGGTGGGATAATGATGTCTGTAAGAATGTCTCTAGAAGATGGATGCAGATATAAATATGTGTATAATATGGATAAAGGAATAAATATGAGCGCAGACCAGAAAGGTGAACAATTAGGCACTGGAATATATATATATATATATATATATATATATATATATATATATATATATATATATATCTTTTACTTTTCTTATATATGTATACTATTTATATATATATATATATATATATATACTTTATATTAATGTGTTATTGTTATTATTATTGAGTTTAATATTAATCCCAAATTCTTAATATTTGTTCAATTAATCTGCAAAAATAAACGATGACGATTACGACGATGACGATTAAATCGTCCCCATCACTAATATATATATATATA
>JABUQX010058274.1:0-20000 GCA_015478945.1 Trachelipus rathkii | reverse complement strand
CACTTCTTGTAAGGAAATTGATGGTTTCACATTACTGTAGTCCTCAAAATCATCGTCCTCTTCTTGAGACAATAATTTTATTGCCATTCTTCTTTTTACACTATTATTCAAGGAGTCGTCAAACAAAGAAAAAAACAACCTGTTCAGAATTAAGGTACCATAAATGGTTTATCATTTTTAAAAGTGCTGTTTCTGCTATCTCCTTATCGATTTCCTATACTTCACTAACGATTTCAATAATTGTAGGTCTTGGTTGGGAGCTAAAGATGGTTTGGGGGCGTCAAACCAAGCTTTCACATAGATATTTATAATAAATAAGCAAATGTCTTCAAGGCCTTTTCTTTCTAAATTTGTAAGTTTAAATTGATCTTTAAACAGATATATTTTAAGAGAATAAATTCCTTTTGCCATCCACCTAGCGTGGTGGAAAGCTCCCGGAATTGAAAAACAAATGTCCTTTGATGGAAGACGTCCCAAAAATATCAAGCAAAGTTTAATCAATTCTTTATAATCATCCCTAGGATGTTGAATTTTTAATTGCTCTAAAAGGTATTTAGAAATTTGATCAACATTAGTTATTTTATTTCTTATATTTTTATCTTCAATTCCAGATTTGTATTTTGATTGGTTTATGTTAGACCATTCACTTTGAAATTTTTAAAAAATATCTGGTTGAGGACCAGTTGTTCCTCCCATTTTACATTCAAAAACTGATCTCAACACTATTTCCAAAATGTGGTGGCCACATCGTGGTAGATACAACAGGTTTTTTCCCATTAACTGTTCGAATAAAACACAAGCACCCTTAATGCGGCCAGTATTTGCAACAGTAGTATCAAAACATATTGCTTGAATTTTGTCAAGTGCTCCCCACTGTTCAACTGCTGCAAATACAGCTTTTGCCACAGTACTTCCTGCACTATTGTCTAGTTGTGGAACTCCTATTAACTGTTCTTCATCTCCACAGCTGATCAAAATTGCTACTCTTTCAACATTTTCTTTACCTACAATATCTGGTAGTAATTTTTCATCCCAGTGGACAACAGCTCCTTCTAAATTTGAATTAATAAATCTATTTTGAATAAGTTTAGTTCTTTCTTTTCAAAATTTCTTCCTGCGTATTCGAATTACACTTCTACTTACGATAAATTGCTGTGGGTCATGTCCTAAAGATTCTGCTGTAGCTGATATTATCCGAACTGCCATCTCCTATCAGATATAGCACACCTAATAATAATGATAATTTTTCATTAATAATTTTTTAAGTTCCTCGGCTGTATTTTCTTTTCTTTCTAACTGGCTCCTCTTCCTGTGTCCTTATGTCTACTACCTCTGTGCATTGAATATTATCCTCAAAGTCTTCTACATCTGATGTGCTGGAGTCCAAGGATTCAACCTCTTCTAATTCTAAAAATAAAACATACACCAATCATTTAGCTATGTACCACAGTAAAGAGGTTAATGAAGGGGGATTCATGAAGACATATATTATTTCTCATTGTTATTTCTAGGCGTAAAATATTTATAACGTTTACTCTCATGCTTCATAAATAAATAGTAAATAGCAGGAAGTAGTAAACCATTCAGAAAAAGATTATATTTCATAATGTAAATATATGTTTTTGTACTGAAGATGCTAATATTACTAATGCAACAGTAAAAATAAAGTAAAAAAAGTGAAAATATTAATAAAATAAATAAAAATATATGTAATAGCACTAAATAAATAAATTAAAAAAATAAAATAACTAACTTACGTTTTGTTATTTAGGGAGCCAATATTACACTCTCGATGCATGTCTTTTTCTCGTCAACTCTTCTACTTTTGAGAATTTAACATCAACGCCTCCCATGCAACCTGGGCGTCCTTTTTCTCTTTGTTGAAGCAAAAACGCCTTGTCTTCTTCTTTGGCTTTTTGAAGTGCATCCTGATGGGCAATGTCAAACAGGTCATCAAGGGTGGCCTTAAACGCTTCTTCCTTCTGAATTTGAGCTGCATTAGCAGTTCTAGTAGATTTTTTTTTGTAGTTTTCTCCACTCATCATAAAGTTTCTCAAGTTTCGCAATACAATCTTTTAAGTATTTTGTTTGTATCGTTGCTTTCTCCCAAAAAATTAAAACTTCCCGTATTGTTAGTCTTGCAGCTTCTTTTGTATTTAACTTTACTTGGCGTATATTGTAAAATATACTATTTTGACTATTTGATGATAACTTACTACCAAGAATTTGATGAGTCATAGCAGCCAATTAAATAAATTTGTCTTTCTTAACTTAATCATTTTCTCTTTAGATTTTGTATTAGATGAAGAGGAAGCCATCATCAAAAAAATTAACTCAACTAACTCACAAAGCACAAAGTAAATATTAAATAAATAGGTTTAATAACTCTACTGAATGGAAACCAAACTTCAAAAAGTCAATTGATAGGGAGAGTCCTATTTCAGAGTTATTTGCATTCTGAAAAAAAATATTAATAAATAGTAAACTTGGTAACAAAAATGAACCATGACATTAATATTATAATAAAGAAAGGAAAAAAAAAAAAAAATAATTTTCTCTGCATTGTCCAGAGAAAGCAACTTTTTCTATAAACTCCCACCTCTGATTGAAAAAAATGCAAATATCTTAGAAACTATAGGTTGTAGCTAAAAAGTGTTTATGATACAATTTGAAGGTAATAAAACAGTGAACAAAATGAGACCTGAATCAAGTTTCTAGGATAAACCATTTTCAATTTATAAAGAAAAAACCATGAATTTTTCCAAAAAATCACAATTTTTCAAGATTTTAACGTCAATGAGGCACGGGTTAGCATTGTCCGATTGAGCTAAAACTTCACAAATCTCATTTTTTAGCCAAGTGTCACATTTTAGGGGTTTTCCCCATTATGTTTCCCAAAAAAAAAACACCTACAGCGCTGTAACCAGTCTAATATATATATATATATATATATATATATATATATATATATATATATATATATATATATATATATATATATATCTTTATCTACTTTATATATATATATATATATATATATATATATATATATATATATATATATATATACATATATATATCACTCATATATATATACTACTTATATATATATATATATATACTCTCTTCTTCTTATATATATGCTACATCTATACATAATATATATATATATATATATATATATATATATATAAATAAATAACCTGTTATTCTAGTGTCAGCAATATAACTGCCACTTGTGTTACGACATCATCGAACGATCTTCTTGACCAGGGCAAAGTAGAGATGCATTTCGACACGGACGACGGAGTTGAATGGTGTCTTCTTCAGTTACGTGGAGGATCCAAATATTTTGAAAGTCAGAACCGGGAAAGCCGGTGTTGCTGGTGTGGTGAGTACACCGCGATATACCAGTCTCACAACTTCACCTTTACTATTAACTTATTAATGTTTAAAAATTAGTTTTATAATAATAATAATAATAAAGTTGTGAATGACAGGAAGGTGGCTGGTGCAATTAAATCGTTGGTGAATGTAAAGGGACTAAGTCTTGAGTGTGCTAGGGTCTTACATGAGGGTTGTTGTTACCTGTGTTATGTATAGTAGTGAGACTAGGTCTGGAATATAAGAAGTATAGATCAAAGTTCAATGTGTTCAGGCATGACAATCTTAGGGGTGTGCTAGTGTGAGAAGAATTGAAAATGAGGAATGAACGTATTAAGAAGAGTTGTGGTGGTGTGAAGAAAGGCCGTGTAAATGAGAGAATAAATGAAAGTTATGTTGAGATGGTTTGTATAAGCAGGAAAGGATGAATGATAGTCGGCTGGTTTAGCAGATGTATAGTGGCGAGTGTGTTGGAACCGACCGGCTGGGAAGAGGCCGAAGAAAAGTGGATTGAGTCAGTAAACGAATGTTTGAAGGAGAGAAATGTGAGTTTGGTAGAGGCGAGAAGAAAGGTGTATAACGGGAGTGAATGGCGTGAATGGCGGGGTTATGGTTGTGGCCCACCTGGCCAGGGCATGACCCTTACATTGGACGATCTCCATAGATGAGGGGTCCATCGCTGTCCCATGAAGCTTTAGGGTGGATTTTCTGACTGCGAACGAGTTCTCACTAATTAATGGTGCAGATGGGGGCGGTAAGGCTGGGCTTCTTTTCGACTTTTGTCACTATTAATTTTCTACTCCTTTTCTTTTCCGATGCATGTAACGCACCCTATCTCCCATTCTTGGGAAAATAGAAGGAAGATGAAGAAGAAGAAGATAATAATAATAATGCTAAGCAATTTCTGTTAATATCCTTATTAACCCTATCATTTTTATGAGTAGTAGTAGTAAGATTTCTTTTCATAATCTAGTTTTGTTAAATTTTCTTATTCAATAATATATATATATATATATATATATATATATATATAGACTAATATATATTATATATATATATATAATATTATAACTATATATATATATATATATATATATATATATAATATATATATATATATATATATATATTAATATATATATATATATTATTAGCCTCCTCCTTGACTCCCTTTAACTGGGGTAGGGTGTGCAAACATACATGGATAGAGGCATGCATGAGAACTTAATAAGTGATAGAGGGGCCCCACCCCAATCTATTACTGCCCATTTTGTCGCCCGTAATAAGGCACGACAATCCACCGCCTGCACGAAATAGACATACTGTAGGGAGAGTGTCTTCCTTCCGCACGGGATCGTGTCCTGTTGTCACCTCTGTATGTAGACTGAGCGAGAGATGATGGAATTTCTCCCGCATATTTAGGGAATTATTTTATATATTATTATATATATATATATATAATATATATATATATATATAATAATATATTATATATATATATTATATATATATATAATATATAGGAATTTATATATATATATATTAATCATATATATATTATATATATATATTGTTAATTTTGTTCGTAAAGTTTTTGACATCTAATCATGCGTCGATCTCAGTACACGCCCTATTGATTTTTTTTATTAATTTATTGGCATAGTATGAAATTTTATTTCTCGTTTAATTTATTTACTTCAATAAGTAGTTTTAGTAGTAGTTTTTAGTAGTTCAAAATTTTTTAATTGTATGTATCTCAGTTGAAGAATTATAAGATGGGTGTTTAAGAATGAGTAAGACTTTCTCCGAAGAAATTGTTAACTTTAAATTAGTGTAATGATATTAATTAACACACAGTGTAAGAAAGAGAGAATGTTTATTATATACCGAATTATTGCCCAACATTATTGTAAGGAATGGATAATGAATATTAGTATACGCTCTATTAATACCCCGAATTGTTAATGGTGTTTGTTGTAGGAGAGGGTAAAGAGTTTCTCAATACCATCATCAGTTGCGACCTGCTATGATTTTTAAGGGGTTTTGTGGGTTCTAATTTATTCTTCTTTATCATGGCATATTTAAAAATTACTTTGAGGAGCAATATTTAGTCAGGCTAGCCATGGGATATATGAGAAACATTCGATATTATTATTTATTATTATTATTATTATTATTATTATTATTATTATTATTATTATTATTATTATGTGTGTGTGGGGAGAAAGATTTTTCACAACATATGTTCTGCGTGTCGTAAGAGACTGCTAAAAGGACAGTGGTAGCTGGGTTTGGGCCCTACTACCACTTATTTATTCTCTAGAAATACTCATGCCTACCTCTGAATTCTGGTGCATATTTGAACACCCTACCCACAGTTATGGCGAAGGAAGGGACGGATGATTATTATTATTATTATTATTATTATTATTATTATTTCAGCGATCTGGAGCTCGTGGTATTCCGAGTGGAGGAATTGTCATCACTGTTGATGGCGTTAATTTTGATGTCATCCGCGAACCAAAGATGTATGTTATATACAAAGGAGACGAATTCGAAAGCGTAAGTGCTTTTTTTTCTTCCTCTTTTGTCCTTAAGATTAAAATGTTAGACGGCAAAATAGAAGAGCATCCTTTTTTTTTTAATTTTTGGTGTGTGTGTGTGGAGAGAGAGTGAGTGTGTAGATGTTTTTGATTGGAAAGTAAATCGAAGTATTAAAACTATAGTGCTTGAAGTTCTGGGTTGATAAATAAATGGTAATAGTTTCGAATAGATTATGTTTAAAATGTTTTGAAACAATTCTTAAACAGTTCTATAGAAGAAGGTTATGAAAATAAACGTTTTCTTTACACTATTTTTTCAGGGTGGATCATTCCTTACCGGAAATATTTGTATTGAAGTTATTTATAAATATTACTTTGTTATATTTAACTCTTTGAAACTAAAAAATGTAAATCAATAAGTTTTCAACAATAACCAAAAATAACACCATAGTTTTACACACACATCTTCAGGATACTTTTCTGACACCCTGTCTTCTCAGTGTCTCTGCAAAGGAACATTATTATCCTTAAATACTAAATGAACTTTAAAAACCATTATACCTTTAAATGCAATTCATTTTTTTTCCTTTTTTGCAGGATACTTGTAAAGTGCATAATGCTAGTAGAATGGAGTGCAAATCCCCTAAGATTTCTGTCGACTTGAATGAAAAGATTAATCCTGAAAATGGCCTCGAAATAGACTACGGTTTTATAATGGATAATGTGAAGAGGGTTAGAAATCTGAAGAAGAGGTCTGACATCGGTGGATTCAGACTCTTTCCAAATCCAGTTTACTTGAAGTTTGAAGAAGAAAATAATGTAAGTTATTGGAAGCTTGTAATAACACATCCAATAATAATAATAATAATAATAATAATAATAATAAATAGTCTATTAAGTACTTAAAATGTACGCTCGGCCGTAAAGGAACTCCTTTCTCCTTAGGAAATACGATATCTTTCTGGTTTTTCTTTCCACTGATTCTGGTACTTTTCTAAAAATGTCAACTCTATTTTTGTTTTCTCTTTCCCTATTTTGTCTTCAAATACCTGTACAGGTGTATTTAGGGTTTGTTAAAAAAATTTTTTTTTTTTTAATTTTTTTTTTTTTTTTTTTTTTTTAAACGTTTTTTTTTTTAAAACAAAATGTTTTTTTTTTGTTTTTGTTTTTTTTTTTTTTTTTTAAAAATTACCTTCTTTTGTTGTAGATAAAAGATGTTCTTTAAATTCATAGTTACCAGTAGTCCAATACCCCCCTGTCTAGGCCGTGATATTGACTATTAATACTAAGATGTTTACTAATAATACCAGTATATTATAACTATAATAATATATATATAATATATATATATTAATTAATAGTTATATATATATACTATATTTATTAGATAGTAATATCTATTATATATATATATATTCCAAACAAAAACGAAAAGGGATGGTATAAACAGGTGCCTGTAATTATTTGGTACAGGTGTGAGGAGAAACATTTGTGAATATGGTGAGGCAACGTGTATGAATTTGTGAGGGGCAGATAACACGGTATATGTGATGTTAGAGTAACACTTTCTTTAATCACACAAATGATTTATCCATTACGGATATACTAGAAGTTGTGTTGATATGCTCTACGAGAATGGTATCGAAGTTGGAAAGTAGTTATGAATGGTATTTTAGTGTTGGTGTCTTCAAAGAAGGAGATTTTAAGATGTAGATTGATGATTAAAAATCAGGAGTGAGCGGGAGTTTTAGGAACTCTGGGTATTTGTGTACTAATATCGGAATCATTATGATTGTTCATCGCTCAAATTAAATTGTTTGTATGGGGGTATCTTTGGCTTGGAGAAGGAAGGTGATACGGAAGTGAAGGTCGAATCGGTAAACAATTAATGATTGAAGAAGTTTAGATGTAGAACAAATTAGGAGCGATAGTGGTAACTAAGGAGTAAGATGTTTAGATACGCTCGCAGAAGTATAACTCTCAGTTGAACTTTGAATAGTGAACAAGTTGAAATAATGTATAATAAAATTCTGGAATAGCAAATGAATTTGGAGGCAATTCGGGGTTAGCAGGTGTGCAACAAGAAGTATGGTGTAGGGTCTGTTAAGTATGTGCTAAGAGTAGGAGAGTACGAAATTGATAACTAGTGAGTGGGGGTGAATGAAGAAGGTGAGGATAAAAGGCGCGTTATAATTCGTAAAAATAGAATAGCATATGTTTGTATGATGACTGAAAAAATGTCAAATATAGCACAGTATTCAATAAGAAAAGATGCGTCTTAGAATCCCTTACTTTAAGGTCATGGGAAAAAAACGTGTGCAATTCGCTAACGCCGATGTCGAAATGTCTAGATAGAAGAGAAAGAGGTAGGTGTATATGAGACATCAAGTTTAGAGTGTGCATAAGCGAGGATATGAATGGCTCGATATAACGAATCACAGCAAAAATCTCTGAGGAATAGGTAAGCTCTTCTCGAGAAAGGAAGCGTTGTGAAGGTTTCAAAGTATGAAATGTAGATGATTCTAAGGGGGGAACACCTGCTGCAACTAGAAATACCTGAACATAGTGATGGATTGGTTCTGCTTCTTCTTTTGCTTAAGACTGATAGAACAATCGGATTCAAGGGTAGATGGACTCGCGCTGAAGGTGGAAAAAACTGCACTTTGAAAATCTGATGATCATATATTTAGGGCTCGCTCTTACTAAGATATGATATGCACTAAGGAACGTGAATATCATAGAATTAGACCCTAGTGTTGATGGAATTGATTGGCTACTCTAATTTCAAGAGAGGACATCAGTGCGTATTTTTCATGGAGCCGAAGATACGAAGGTAATGTTTTATTGTGTTTTATTAAGCAAAGACGGTATTAGACAAGATGTGGTAGGTGAGACGTGAAGTAAAGTCTTGATAGTTAATGGTCATGGAGATCTGCACGCACTTGTCGAGCATACATTAGTATGATTGAATTACTGAAAGTGTCGTGATATTATGAGTTTCAAGATTACGGTAGCTAGATGCGTAGAATAGGCTTGATGGATTGCCTTCAAGTTTGTGTGTGAAAAAAGCGTTTATGGGGGTATAGTTCGAGGGGATTGGAGGAGAGCTGAGTATATATAGTGCCTTTACTATAATGGGATAAGCGAGAGAACTCATAACGGAGAACTTGTAGAATTTATAGGTAGTCCTTTGGTGACTTTAGTTATTGATCTGATTCAAACTAACGTCAAGTGGCGTGAATGTCAATATAGCTAGCTAACGTCAGGTGGATTTCCATGTCCTGTGTTGGGTCACCGAAAACTTGGTCGCGACCGCCAGTGGACGTAAACATTCGATTAATAGGTAATTTTATTAATTACTTGATATTTATGTGATAAAGAACAAAAGTGTGCTGATTTTAGGTATTATTAAGTTTATAGTTTAGGTAGGATGTTGTGATATTCAATCTTTTACATTGAAGCAAGATAGATAGTATTAAAAATTAGAGAGTAGGTATAAGAAATAATATTTGATATTTTAGGTTTTATTGGGATTTTTAGTCATAACAATTGCAGGTTATGCTAATTTGTGTAATAGGTAGAAATCGGTCATTATTATGGCTCAATGGTTGATTAGTTGATATATTAAATTATATTATTTAATTTAGTGTTTTGGTGGATAGTTGTCTTTCTTTTAATGGTATTTAATCAAAGACCATTGCTGAAACCTGGTTGCTCGAAGGGTGAGTTGCATCATTTCGAACAAAAATAGGTTATTTATAATAATGTCAAAAGCTGTATTGGTGTTATTAGTATTAATAGTACTGTGATTATAGATGATTTATATCGGCTATAAGGTGTTGATATTATAATGTTATGTCTTCTCCTCTGGTTATTTCTATTTGATAATATGTGGGTCATGGAGGCTTTATGATAAGAAATTGTAAGAAAATTGGGTCCGTTATAATTATTATTTAATTATTAATATATCTACTGTGGACAGATGGCAGGAAATGGTGTTATGAATGATGGAGTATGAGTTGATGAGGAGTTGCCCTACCTATATTAATAATAGCGAGTGGAAGGATTTTGTAATTTTGTGACTTGTAATCTAAAGGATGTTTTTGATGAGAGTATTGGTAGAGAGATTTTGCAGGATTTGGGCGTGGTGTGTTAAAGGAGGGGTTTGAAAGAAAATAGTAGATATAAGATTAATGGTATTTAATTGTGGTTGTGAGTAGATGGACAGAATTTCATCTCAAGTGTTATAAAGTCTAATGTTAGATATAGTACGTGTAGCAGCCTGTGGAACAATGTGTCTGAGTTTAATAATATATTTATGTAGGTATTATATGTTGGTGAATGTAGAAGGATACGTTAGTGAGCAGTAAGATTTTAGTTAAGGAATTATAAGTTAGTGAACTTGGCAGGTAGTGGTGAGCTGGAATGCAATTAAATCGTTTGTATGTGAATGTAATATATATAAGCGGGACTAAGTCTTTTAGTGCGCTTAGGTCTTTAACTTGACGATCAGTTTTTAGGGTTTTATTATTGTATTAAGTTATAGTTTCATTGATGGTCTGGGTAAATTAAGAAGTATAGATCAAAGTATTCAATGTGCTCAGATCATATATAATGAACAATCTAGGGGCTATGCTAGAGTGTGAGAAGAATGATTAAATGAGGATAATGAACATATTAGAAGTTTGTGATGCGTGTGAAAGTAAAGGGTGATAAACGAGAGAATTAAATGATAAAAGATGTTGAGATGTTTGGTCATGTGGAAAGGTAGGAAGATTGTCTATATAATATTTTATTATTAAAAGCAGTAAGGCTTATAGTGGCGAGTGTGTTGAAAACCGACGCGGCTGGGAGATCGAAAGAAAAGTGGATTGAGTCGGTTGAATAACGAATGTCTGAAGGAGAGAAATGTGAGTTTATGGATTTTATAGTTCCGAGGGATTAAAGGTATCCATTAATAAAGGATGGCGGGGTTTTTGTGAGGGGTATAGTTGTGGCCCACCTGGATCTCAAGGGATGAACCCTTATTACACTGGTCAGAGATGCCATAGTTGAGGGTCCGTCGCGGTCCCGTGAGCTATAGGGTTGGAATTTTCTGACTTGCGGCCGGTCCTTTACTAATTATAAGTATGTAACAGAGGGGGAGGGTAAGTGCATGGGTCATTTCATTATTTCGTACTTTTACATATATTCTTCATACTGCTTTTTCTTTATTACTTGTTTGATTATTTCTTTGTCTAGATTAATAATACCTTTGAGGCGAGAAAAAAGGGTAGTATGAAGAATTATATAATATATAAATATATACTTATATTATATAATATATATATATATATTATTAATATTAATATATATATATATATATTATAAATATATATATATATATATAGTAATATAGTATAAATCTATTATATAACCCCGTGTCAATTCAAACCCGCTTAAATGATTGTGACAGTTTAGATTAATATATAGTATCAAGGTTAGTGGAGGCTTATGATATAATTTAAAACTGATAATATAAGACAATAAGTTCTCTATGTATAATGGTCGACGGTTTCGCTCATGGACTTGTGAGGAGGGATGTTTAGAGGGCGTTTATGAGTATTTCAATTCCTTACTGTAATAATTACTGGTATCCTTCTTTACAGACGCTGTTGATTCTGATATAAAGTAAGTTATACTAAAATTGAAAATATATTATTAAATAATAGATTGATCTATAGTTATAGTTAAAAAATAGTGTTAAAATCTAAGATTTATAGTTAATAATAACTTAGATTTGATTTTTTTATGATAAAAAAGGTATGTGAGTGTTGAGTTCTCAATAAATTTATTGTAATTTAATAGGTTGATTCTTAGGAGTGTGTATTTATTCTTATAAAGTGATAGAATAAGTGAGTTTTTTAAAATACATAAGGATATTCAATGAGTTTACTGATTGTAGGTTGTAGGTCTAATAATGTAATTGTATAAAAATGTGATGTCTATAGCCATATTAATAATCGGTGTAATTTTGGTGATTTGAATTGGGTTCTGTGTAGTGTGAGTGCCGAGTTTTGTGAGTCAGAAGGTGAGGTCATACTTTGTGTATGGTATGCTTGGACCTGTCTAGTTAATAATTCATTTAGTATTCGTCCAATAGCTTATAAGAGCAACATGAGGTACTCAAGATTCATAACTACAACAAGGACATTTTAACCCTTTAATATAGCACATTGTTAACTGATGAACAATCGTTTAATAACTTTGAAATGATGTGTAAGCCATACAATGCTCAAGAGAGTATCAAAAGTTATTTAACGCTTCCTTTTATCTATAGAAAGCGATTAGTTAGCTCTGATAGGTAATGTATGCGGTCTTTCATGCTCTATTGTACATGAATGTGCTATAGAGTATAGAATAGAGATTTAAACTGTGAATTGGATATTTTTATTAAAACTATTTAAACTCGCATAATACGTCGTCTTAATTGATATGATACGCGCTTATGGTAGTAAATTAAATAACATATATAATGAATAAAGTTTAAGTTCATATATACAATGAGAGGGAACTGTACGGGATCCATGATAGAAATGATATATAATTAATGACACGTGAATAAAGAGGATTTATATTAAACCAACATTCATTTATCTCTCATTAGTTATTCTTGACATCAATTTCTGAAATGCACTATAAATTTGAAACTTTTTTCTTTATTACCCACTCCCTTATTACCCCTCACTATCTAAAGTCAGTCTTTATATGATTACGACGCTTTATAACTCTACATGCTTTCATATTATGTTACTATAGATTAATTCAACCTATTGTTCAAATAGTGAGCTGTACCGTTACCACTCGGAGAAGAAAAGAACTTTCCGACACACGACAATAAACACCCCTAATGGAGAGGGACCTAACCTAAATCATCCGAAGGAAAAGTATATAAGATACATCTCTAAAAACACAAAAAAAAAAAAAAAAAAAATTTGGCCTTGGTTTTTTTTTTAAAAAAACACGATTCGGTTTTTTTTTTTTAATCCCAAACCCTAAGGGTGTATTTACTCTTTCCCTACACCTCCTTGTGGTGCGTTCCAAGCTTGCACTCTTGCACTTTAGGTGTAAAATTTTATATCGCGCATCTGAATTAAAATCATCTTTCTTTTTTTCTGGCAAGCGTTTTACTAAGATTTATGATCTCATCTCAATCCTTTAGATTTTTTCATGAATCTCTACTGTCTATTTTTACCATGTTTTTTTTCGCAATCCAATTTTCTGATGACAATTTTTAATAGGACATCTCCAGAGAAGCCATAATAGGATCCTGGAATATTTGCCATCTCTGCCTTTCAACTATTATACTCTCTCTCTCTCTCTACCATCTCTTCTCAGTCTTGCTCTCTTCCTTCTCAAGATCAACACTCATCAAAATCGGAACTCCTTCTCTCTTCATCTAACTCCTCTCTCTCTTCATCTCTCTCCTCTCACTGTCTTTCTCTGTCTCCTCTCTCTGTCTCTCTTTCTCTCATCTCTCTCTCTCGTCTCTCTCTCTTTCTCTCTCTCTCTCTTCGTCTCTCTCTCCTCATCTCTCGTTCTCTCTCTCTCTCTCTCTCTGGCTTCTCTCGTCTCTCTCTCTCTCTAACGTCCAATACATCCCTCTCTACTCTTGACTACTGTTCTCTCTCTCTCTCTCATCTCCTCTCCTTACTCTCTCTCGTCTCTCTCTTCCTGCTCTCTCTCTCTCTCTCTCTCTCTCTTTGGTATTTCATGACCCGTTTGCTTCAGTACTATATGTATGTAACGCTTTCTTTAGAATTCTTGCACAAATATGTGAATTTCCCTCGTTTGGTGTCATATCTTCTCTTTGAACTGTATCTCTGGTCTGTATTGAGATCCTTCAATAAGGATATAATCACTGGAAATATCCGTCATGTATTCACCGGAATCAATATGGATACTGATATATTCCTTACCCTCTTATGTTATGTTCAACAGTGATCTATTTGTTACTTACCACTGTAGTCCTATCCCTTCCTTTGAGGGGGGAATTAGTGTAACTCATTTTTTCACATTCTAATCCTTTCTTTGTCCAGCTCCAAGCTCAGTGATCCCGAACCTATCGTTATTTTCTTTCCATCCTTTACACCATATTATTTCCCCTTATTTCCTCTGACTTAATTTCAAGATGTTTACTTTTAATCGTGGATAATACCTAGCTTTTCTCATCTCTGATGGATGTCCATATGGACTTCGCCATTTTTCCACCAGAGGTCCCGCTTAAAAATTTTATACTTACTATATTTTTTATTCGACATTTGATCAATATAAATTGGGCAATAATGTCGAGGGATGTAATTTGTTTTCCTTTTTCAGATCAAGTTATACAAATCTGATTACTTGACTATCAATGGTGAAAATTTAGACCGAGCTTCTCAAGAGGCTGACGTGAAAGTTCACATAGGAAAGGAATCTTGCAACGTTACTTCATTGTCGAGATCGCAGCTCACCTGCCGACCTCCCAAAGAGATTCCTGAGCCTCTTCCTGGTGATAGTCTTGCTAGAGTTATCGTAAGTTTCTTTTCTTTTTAAATTTTTTTATTTGTTGGGATTGGCGTAACTAGGGGGGAGTTTTTCTTGGGACAAGCGAGTTCATAGCAGTTAAACATGAACCTGATTTGTAAGCTGAAATTTGAAAAGAAGAAAATGAAAAGGCTTTTTAGATTTCTTTTAGAATTACTTCTATTATTAGAACTTTTTAGAACATTGAAAGTTTCATTTAGCTTTTAAAAAATTGGATTTATTTTGCTCTTAAGTAGAATTTTTCTGAAAAGTTTTTTTTTTGTTACGCTTACGAATCTATATATTAGATATGTCATAAAGTATATGAATATAAATAGTGATATTACTTGAGAAATGATATCAAGAGTTTCTTTACTAGTAGATGTAGTTTAGTAATGCTTAGATATATTATATTCCTAAAATATAATTTATATATATATATATATAGTATATAGATATATATATATATATAAAGATAGAAGTTATAAATAAGTGGACTGCCAAAAATAATAGAATAGTGGATGGTGCTTTCGAACTTAGGAAATAGATGTGAGGAGAGTCTGGATGGAACATTAAGACGATGGATTGGCAGTAATGAAGAAATTGGTAGATAGTGAATGTGTGTGGGTTTGTTTGGTGCAAGAAGGAATAGGTATTTGGGGCGGGTGCAGGCCATTCCAGTAAGCAGGAGTTGATGATGGTAATGAGGTTAGTAGTATGAGAGAGTGTAGAAGTTGGGGAAGAATGGGTGAAATCTGGAGGTTTAAGGCGGTTGAATATGATCACTGGTGAGAAGATCAAGAACGGAGTGTGAGATTTGGTTTAGAAATAGAATGGATGTTGAGAGAGGTTGTCTGTAATTAAGGCGTGTAGTGGAAGGGTATAGTCGAGGGATGTGGGAGAAGAGAGCAATAATAATAAGTACACCTTCTATAATAAGGGTAATGGCAGATTAAGCGGTTTAACTCGCCGTAGGAAATTATAGACACGAATTAATTGAAGTTTTAATCGAGTGTTTGTAGGGAAGAGTATATTGGTATTTTTGGTGATGAATAAGAGGTGACGTCGAGGGACTGGATTGGTGAAAGAAACAAGGGTGCGTCTAGAAGTGGATAGAGGATATTAGCGGGATCAGATCTTTACTTTGACAGCAATTGATTGTGAGGAAAATAACGAGAGAAGAAAAAGATAATTTTTTTTGGTTTAGGTGGAATTGTGTTTAGGATTTGATATAGGAGTTAATAAGGGAAAGCATCGTATGGCAGGTGTTAGTGAATATTATTGGTGTTGGTGGTTAGGATTCTGTCAATTAGAATCCAAATAGTATGCTATGACGATAGATGGAATGGTGCCCATGATAAGAAAAATGGAGTTGAAAGTGATTGGTTTAAATTTATTGCGGAGTGAGGCTGAGATGTGTAATGTCTCCTTGGTTATGTTTCAATTTGATATTGGATGGGGTTATAAAGGAATTAGATGTGGGGGATTGGCAGGAGGAACCGGTGTTGGAATAGACGGAGAAGTAGGATGAGAAGGGTGGAGGGTGCCCGACTAGACCTGTTATTGCGGATGATTTGGTTTAGTGTGGAGCGAATCTGGAAAGAGTTTGAGAGGGTTGGTAGAAGGGTTTGGCAGGGTTGTGTAAAAGGAGGGGTTGAAAGTAAACGTGTAGCTAAGAGTAAGGTTAAGGTTGTGAGTGAGGACAGTCCTCGGCGGAGAACCCCGATAGAGTTGCGCTGTGGAATGTATGATTGTGATGAAATGAAAAAACGCTTCAAATACGTAGGTTCTATTAGTATAAGTATTTAGGACATTGTTTGTGAAATATCTTGATGTTTTTAGAGAATGTTATAGTAGGAAAGTTAGTGAATGGTAGGAAGGTGGCTGGTGCATATTAGAGTATCCTTGATGGTGATGTAATAGTCATATGAAGTGCCCAGTGTCTTACATGTGAGGTGTATGGTTGTTGAGCGCTGTGTTAATGTAAGTAGTTAACTATTGCGTCTGGAAAAAGAGTTATAATAATTAAAGTTTAATGTAGTTCAGATGGACAATCTTAGGTGCGTTTAGGTGTAAGAAAAAGATGAAATAAGAAGGAACTCTTTAGGAAGTTGTGTGGTGTGAAGGAGTAAATGAGAGAATAATAGAGAGTAGGCTGAGAGGAGTTTTGGTCATTGTGGAAAGAATGGATGATAGGTGCGGTTGGTTAAGCGATGTATAGTGGTTGAGTGTGTGGGAAGTGACTTTGGCTGGGAGACCGAGAAAAAAGTGGTTTGAGTCGGTAAAGAATGCCTGGAGGTGAGGAATGTGGGTGTTTGCCAAGGCGGATGTAACCGAAAGTTGCATAAATAGAAGTGAATGGTCGGGATTTGTAGGGTATGGCATTGTGGCCCACCAGCCAAGGGATGAAACCCTACATGACGAGATGTAATATGGGGTCCGTCGGCGATCCGTGAAGCTCTAGGGTGCGACGAGTTCTTCACAAAAGTATAATGGTGGCGGATAAGGCGGGCTTTCTTTCGACTTGCAGTACATAGTTCTCTATCTACTTGCTTTTCCAGGCATGTTTTGCCACACTGTTCCCCCATTCTTGGAAGAGGTGGTTGATAGATTGATATATAATATTATATATGTTTAAAGTATATATATATATTATAAAGGGAATGTATATATTATATTGTTTATATATATAATATAATATTATATATATATATATTATATTATCATATATATATATATATATATATATATATATATATATTAATATAATAATATAAGTAATACTGAATAGACTGTGTATGGAACCATTAAAATTACCACTATCGGTTTTCCTGGATTATTCTGGTGCTGTGAGAAAATACCTGAAAAATATTTTTTTGGCTTATTGATCAATAATTTTTCATTATTAATTATTATAAATTGGCCTAATTGCCGCGAGAGGGTGCCTAAGCCAGCGGTCTCCAGAAACTCTTGATATACGGCTACCCGCCAACACGCAATAATAATGTATATTTGTACCCCTATACCGGCCTATAATACGAGTATATAATTTATATAATATAATCGAACCAATGGAGAAACCTCTCACTGCACGTCTTGCGTACTCTACGATCATACACTACGCTAAGTGATAGTGAGATAGCCTGAATCTTTGGCGTACCCCCAAGTATCACTTGCGTACCACCACTTTGGAGATCCACTGCTCTAAGCTTATCCGATCGCTTTGCTGGTATTTGATTGTTTTTGTTTTTGTTTGTCTTATAATTTTACTTTTGATTTTCACAAGACGATAAACTTGTTTTGTTAGCTTCCTCTCCTTAACTTATAGCATTTTATACTAATTTAATACTCGTAATACTCATATATTATATTACCGAAATATTGAAAATAAAATTACTAAATTAAGGCTTTGCTTTCCATAGCTTTTAAATAAATAAATAAAACAGTTTGATTAGGAAAAATCTACGTATACACAGAGGTGAGTTCCAATACTTTAATTTGTTTTATGTGGTTATAGACTATTTGCATATATATTTATGTACTTAATAGGTGACTACTGGTGGAAAATTGAATTATACTATCGGGTTCTTGGATTACACCGGTGCTGGAGAAGTTGGATCTTTACCAAAGCAGCTCATTATTGGATTGTCTGTCGGAGCAGTGGTTTTAATCTTGATATTAGTGGTGTGTTTAATTGTGTATCAACGGAAGAGTAATCAAAATTCACGTGTTCTTAAAAGCATGCAAGAGCAGATGGACATCTTGGAATTGCGGGTTGCCGCCGAATGTAAAGAAGGTAATAGAAAGTCTTTGGTTCTCCTAAAGAAAATCCAATTTTCCTCTCGTTTCTTATTTCCTACAGCTATTTTTCTAAAGATCGAGTCCAAATATCCTTCTCTCTAACTTTGCTTCATACTGAAATTGTCAGCATCTTGTTTCAAATTCTAATTCTTTCCTATTAAGTTTTGATACTAAAAAAAAATATTAAATTGTTGCCTTCTGCCGCTGTTCAGGTTATATTGGCTAAACATAACATTAATTAGTTAATTTAATTATAAGCTAGTTTATTAATTTATCCTGCTGTAACGCTAATATATGATTTTGATGTGAGTCATCACTTATTTGCAGATTAACGTAATACGGTATTCCTCACTTTCTTATACTATTATAACTTTGTCTATACGAAAAAATGAATAATATATTATTTAATTCAATATAATATGAAATAGTATCATATTGATTAATAATGAAGTTTTAAAAATTTATAAGAATTTCATTGGCATAAAAAACTTTTCATCTTTCAATTTTTATTTTTGAAATAGACATTTTGCTGAATTAACAAAATACTGAGAGACGGGGATTTGACAAGCGATTAATAGCATCGCGGCGGCGAATCTTCGTTCTTTGGGACTATCGAAACGTACGCGATATAAAGATTCTCTTATCCCGAATCTGGTGGAAGACTCTCGTCGTCTTTGATGTGAAATAATAGACTGCTACGTAAGGAGAAGGTAATTGAAGCTCTTCGGACAGCTTATTATGAATAAGACGGGTGCATCCTTTTCAATTCTTACATTCTCTGTTTCCAGACCGTATTCATACGTTTAGGAGGGGACAGGTGGTGATTACCTTTTACCTTTCCGAAGTATTTTCAGATCATTATTTATTATTATTTTTTTTTTTTTTTGCTGATAAAACTTTAAAGAAGCTAACTCGTAAGGTTTAACAATCAATTATATGATTAATTATTATTATTAATTATTATTATATTTATTTATTATTATTTATTATATATTATTATTTTATCCTATTGTTGTAGTCTCATTAAGAAAATTTTTACCTTGAAAGGATTCTCAAATTTTGATAGATTCTCAGGTCTGAATTTAAACTTTTCAAATAGTATTATGAAATCTGTTCCATACTTTGCCTTAAATTTTATGGTGTTTTTAATGGTCTTATAATAGAAGTATTCTTACATTTCATCACTGATTATAGGAGTAAACGTTGCCTTCTTTGTTCAGTAGGAGGTTGGCATTGCAGGGCAAAATGAGAGTGACTGTCGGAATATTTGAAAAAGCGTTGTAGCCGAATATGATCGAAAATGCATTTGAAGGAAAAATCATCCGAAACTACTATTAGAAGGTATTTTTTTGCCTAAATTTACTCTAACAAATCTGCATGATATTATACATTTTTTAAATATTTTTTTAAAAAATAAAGAATGTTAAAACCTATTATTCTATTTACAAGCAGTAATATAATTAAATACAAATTACATGTTTGGGTAAGAGGTATAATATGAATAACATTAAATAGAGGGCTATGGGTAGAGTTTGAGCATAAACTTTTTGGATTGGAGTGCTAGCAGAATGATCAATAACGATACTTCTTACAATCCTAATTGATAACTATTTTTTTTTTTTTTTGAATATGATTAGTGTTGCTGAGAAAATGTTGTCATCATGGTTTACTTTTTTGCTCTATAAGTTTTTGAAGGAGTGCGCTGGTGAGCCTCTTTACATGCTTTAT